>JARFJB010001664.1:1040000-1157500 GCA_036346205.1 Vesta saturnalis
AGGTCATGCTTGCACGAGTCCTTCAAGGTTACTAGAAAGGTCACTAGAAAAGTTACTAGATTGTTGATTGTCCTGAAGGTCATCGCCCTCGGTCTCAAGCAAGTCTATGCATGTTTCGAGGCCACGCCCTATTCTGAGAAACAAAGGGGCCCATTGTTTAAAGTCTATGCTTTAAAGGTCACATGAGAGAACAAAGACGATCTATTGTTTTGGCTGAGTCATTCTGAAATTCTAGGAAATCAATAACAAAGACGATGCATTGTTCAAAGTCTATGCTTTCAATTACATGATAGAACAAAGAATATCTATTGTTCCGGTATTACAAAATAGGTTGTTATCTCAATTCTAGGAAATCAATAACAAAGGCGATGCATTGTTCAAAGTCTATGCTTACAATTTTCAAGGTAAAAGAACAAAAGCGATTCATTCTTCTGGTCGAGTTATAAAAATAAATTGTTATCTCAATTCTGAGAAATCATGAATAATGTATTGTTCAAAGTCTATGCTTATGATTTTCAAGGTAAATGAACAAAGACGATTCATTGTTCAGTTAGAAATAGATTGTTATCTAAATACATCTCTTTCGAGAATAAAGATGATCCATTATCAATGATTTAAGTTTATGCTTAGAAGGTCACACCTCTGATAACAAAGACGATTCATTGTTCAGTTAGGAATAGATTGTTATCTCAATTCTAGGAAATCAAGAGCCCTGAGGTGCATGTTTCAAAGCCACGCCCTCTAAACAGGTGACCGTTCCCCTAAACAGGTAGCCGTTTCCTAAAAACAGGTAGCCGTTTCCTAAAACAGGTAGCTGTTTCAAAACAGGGGTCCGTTTCCAAAACAGGTAGCTGTTTCGCAACTGTTTCATTCGACCACATCTCAGTTCTGAGAAATCAAGAAAAGGCCCATTGTTCAAAGTCTATGCTTATAAGGCCACACCTCTGATAACAAAGATGATTCATTGTTTTGGCTGAGTTATAGCTTCTGAAATTCTAGGAAATCAAGAACAAAGGCGGTCCATTGTCAACGCTTCAAAGTCTATGTTTATCATTTTCAAGGTCACATGAGAGAACAAAGACGATTCATTGTTTTAGCTGAGTCTTCTAGGAAATCAAGAATAAAGGAGGTCCATTGTTCAAAGTCTATGCTTACAAGATCACACTAGTGAACAAAGACGATTCATTATTCCGTTAGAAATATATTGTTATCTCAATTCTAGGAAATCAATAACAAAGGCGATGCATTGTTCAAAGTCTATGCTTCCAATTTTCAAGGTGAAAGAACAAAGACTATCTATTGTTCTAGTTGATTTATAAAAATAGATTGTTATCTAAATACATCTCTTTCAAGAATAAAGGTGATCCATCGTCAACGATTTAAAGTTTATGCTTATAAGGTCACACCTCTGATAACAAAGACGATTCATTGTTCAGTTAGAAATAGATTGTTATCTCAGTTCTAGGAAATCAATAACAAAGACATGCATTGTCAACGCTTCAAAGTCTGTGTTTACAAGGCCACATGAGAGAACAAAGACGATTCATTGTTTTGGCTGAGCAATAACTTCTGAAATTCTCGGAAATCAAGAATAAAGACGACGCTTCAAAGTCTATGCTTACAATTTTCAAGGTAAAAGAACAAAGATGATCTATTGTTGAGTCGTAGCTTATGAAAAGGTGAGCCGAACTTATCCGACCTTACCTGTTCTTATCTCTATATAAGTAGATAAAGAACAGTCCCACATCAGTCGATACATTACAATCGTCACAACAACAAATTACCTAAAGTAAAAAGCAACTATTATTACTTAACCACCAGTGTGTGCATCATATTTTTACAATCGTGACTAGAAGTTTTATTGTAAACCGAGAACAATTTGTTAAACGTAAAGAGTAACTATTATTGCTTAATCTGTCTGTGCATCATATTTTTACAATCGTGACTAGAACCGTTGTGAAGAGCAATTTGTTAACAGTTCATTGTTACGTGTGTGCTTCATATTGCTAGCTATGAGTATGCCAAGTAGTAGTGAGATGGTTAATTTAACAAAGCGCATTGTTCCCTTATTGAAAACAAAAAAGGAATTTGCCAGGCACATCCGTATAGTTAACACCAATATCAAGCTATTGCAAGATATAATTAAACATAAAATTTATTACAAGACCAATGAAAGCTTGCTTAAGCTTGAGAGCAATTTAGCATTGCTCAAGTGCTATCTGGTTAGATTGAGACGGTTAAAGAACGCTTCAGAGAAGGTTGGTAGTGGAATTGTCAATAAAAAAGGTATGCATAAATTACGTTGGTACCCCCTAGACTCATGTTTTAATGGTAGACTGCTTACAGGAATTATAATCAATATGTCAAACATTAAGGACCCTTTGATATTTTTACTAAACGCATATAATAGTTTTGCACGTAAGGTGAAATTAATGTTAAGGCAATCTATGCTAAAGGTAAATGTGGTCTTAGGCTGCAATTTCATGCAACCCCAAAATCATAATATTGAGTTGAAGACTTTTGCCACAAAAAATTGCGTTATTGATATTTCAACCAATATACGTGTCTGGTACAATGAAAACGTGTATGATAAGTTACGGATAAAATTAGAGGAGTTTTCCGAAAGGGATTCCGGTTGGGCAGTACATGAAGTCTTACATTTAAAAGTGAATATTAATAGCTATGTTCCATTTAGAGGCGGTCATTCAACTTATGTTAAAGTTCCACGCTTCATAGAAGTAAAGCATGCTGTTGTTAATGTTAAAAATAATAATGAGTATTGCTTCCTGTGGGCTGTTGTTTCGGCATTATACCCTGCTTCACAAAAATCAGACCGAACTTCTAGCTATCCTCATTTTAGACATATTTTGAAGTATGATTCAATTCACTTCCCCATTCAGCTGGATGATGTAAAAAAATTTGAAAAACTAAACAACCTCGCAATTAATTTGTACTGCATAAATGGTAAAAAAGTTGTACCTTTGTATTGAGTAATCAGCAAAGGATAAAGAACCCATAAATCTTTTAATACTTTCGGCCGGGGATGACACTGTACACATTTCACATGGATTAAAAATATGTCAGCTTTATTTTCAAAACAGATATCAAAACATGGTCATAAGAACGTAATTTGTAACCGATGTTTGAATCATTTTTGGTCTGATGTAGCTTTAGAAAACATTTAACATATTGCAGTCAACTTAATCAATGCTCTACTAGGCTGCCTACCGAAACGGAAATGAATTTACAGTTCAAAATTTTGCATTCCAGGAAAAGGTCCCATTTGTCATTTATGCTGATTTAGAAAGTATTTTAGAGAAGTGTGCAAATGGTATCGAAGGTAATACTCTATTTCACTCCAAACACACACCTTTCAGCATTGCTTACTATTTGAAGTGTTCATATGATGATTCTTTATCTCGATTTAGGCTTTATAGAGGAAAGGATTGCATTCAATGGTTTGTTAACGAGCTTCAAAGTATTGCACATTGGGCTACCGAAATAATCAATAAAATTATTCCAATGGGTACTTTAAGTCTCAGTCAGGTTGAGCAATTTGAAAGCACCACGGTTTGTCACATTTGTCGGAAACCATTTACTACTTCTGATATAAAAGTTAGAGACCATAATCATCTTACGGGAGCATTTCGGGGGGCAGCGCACCAGGTATGTAACCTAAACTATACAGACTCCCACATTCTGCCAGTTGTATTCCATAATTTATCAGGTTATGATTCTCATTTCATCATTAGAGAATTGGCTAGTGTTCCCGGTTTGATTTCACTGCTACCCATAAACAAAGAAAGATATATCTCTTTTACGAAGGTAATGGAAGGCACCAAAATTAAGTTTAGATTTATTGACTCTTTCAGATTTATGAGCAGTAGTATCGAAAAGTTGTCAGACTATTTGGAGGATAGTAAAAAAATTATTTCCCGCACTAGTTGCAACAATGAGGAGGAATTTTCTAGTAGTTCGCAAAGGTGTGTTTCCTTATGAGTATATTGATACGTGGGATAAATTGAATGAGACCACGCTCCTCCTAAAGAAGCATTTTTCAGTCATCTTAATAATGAGGGAATCAGTGATGAGAGTTTTGCGCATGCGGTTAACGTTTGGAACAAATTTAGTATTAAATCGTTAGGGAGTACTGGATTTGTATCTAAAACAGACGTTCTACTTTTAGCAGATATTTTCGAGAACTTTAGGCAAACTTGTTTAAGTACTTACGACCTTGATCCTCTACACTATTATACAGCTCCCGGTTTAGCATTCGATGCTATGCTTAAAATTACACAAGTAAAGTTAGAATTATTTACAGACATTGATATGCTAATGTTTATTGAGAGAGGATTAGAGGTGGTGTAGCTCAATGTTCAAATCGGTATGCTAAAGCTAACAATAAGTACATGGGGGAAAAATTTGATCCCACCTCCGAAAGTGTGTATTTAATGTACTACGACGTGAATAATTTATATGGAGCCGCCATGTCAGAATTTCTACCATTTGGCGATTTTTCTTTTGTTAATGAAGCTAATTTTGAAAGTTTAGATTTAATAAACCATCCTGATGATTCGGAAATTGGTTATATAGTCGAGTGTGATTTAGACTATCCTATAGAATTACATGAGAGTCACAGTGATCTACCGCTGGCACCCGAACATATGGTTCCACCCACGTCTGATTCCAAAATGAAAAAATTACTGCTTACCCTGTATCCAAAACGTAATTATGTAATTCATTACAGAAATTTAAAAGTATATTTAAAATATGGATTGAAGTTGGTAAAAGTACACCGTATATTACGTTTTAAACAGTCCCCGTGGTTAAAAAAATACATAGATTTAAATACAGCCATGCGTCAGCAATCTCAAAATGAATTCGATAAAAATTTCTATAAATTAATGATTAATAGTGTTTTCGGGAAGCTGATGGAAAATGTACGTAAGCATAAGGATATACGGCTAGTAACGAAATGGGAGGGTCGCTATGGTGCTCGTGCTTACATATCAAACCAAATTTTCATAGTTGTACAATATTTGACAATGATATGCTTATCATTGAAATGAATAAGCTTGAAGTATATTTCAATAAATCTATATATGCAGGATTCAGTGTTTTAGACGTTTCAAAAACTTTTTTATATAATTTTCATTACGGTTACACGCTACCCAAGTTCCATAATAGTGCTAAGCTCTTGTACACGGATACGGATAGTCTCATATACGCCTTTTCGGTTCCCGATATCTATGAATGTATTAAAGAGGACATTGATAAATTCGATACATCTGATTATAGTCCCGACAACATCTTTGGACTCCATTAGTAAATAAAAAGGTCCCCGGCTTAATGAAAGATGAAAATCATGGCAAAATTATGGTTGAATTTGTAGGACTTCGTGCAAAAATGTATGCTTACGCGGTTGATGAAAAGGTTGTAAAAATCAAAGGGTTCTACGCAAGCAAGCGTGAGGCAGATCATGATTAATGATTATAAACAGGTTTTATTTGATGGCGACGTAATAAGACGCTATCAACACCTCATAAGATCAAAGAAACATGATGTGTTTACCATTAAACAAAATAAAGTCATACTCAATCCTTATGATGATAAACGCTTAGTAAATTTTGATTTCACTGATACTAGACCCTGGGGTACAACTTTCAGTAAACAATGGCAGTCTTCAGGACAGCTTGCAGGAAGAGCTGCAGTGCAGTAGTGATCAAATCTACAAAAAGTACCTGAAGCGTTCTTTGACCTCTCCTGAAAACTATACATTTATATTGAATATATTGCAAAATATTGTTATTCCTGATGAGTGTTTTAACTGGTGTGCTATAAACTCAAAGTGTGCAAATGAAGTAATTATTAAGACATTATTTGATAGAAAAATTAGTTTAGACAATACCATTAAAAGTTTTACGAACTTGTATACCGATAAAGGTTCGTTAACCTCTAATGATGTAGATAGGATTTTAGATGGCATAAATTTACTTGGTGACATACCCTTAAAATGTACATATACAAGTTATTATGGGGTGATTCATTGTGTACAAATGCTAGCGTACAAAATATTGTTTATAAAGACACTTTCTATTATAAGTGAATGTATCGAGACAGCAGCATATTATGCTAATTACAAGTGCCTTGCTATTTTAATTGAAGTATTATTAGAACAAAACATTACATATAAGTTTCAATCGTGGGAAAATGAGGAACACCACAAAATTTACCGCTGGATTTTGGAAAACATTGAGAAAGGTGATTCCTGCTTGGGATGGAGATGTGGACCAGATTCGGGATATGGCCGTCTAGTAATTTAAACGATTATAGAAATACTTTGGGTTTACTATATAAGATGATGTAATATTTAAATAAATACAATTATAATTGTTTTATGTGGTTTTAATTCATCTAAAAGTTACAATCCCTACAGCTATATTATAAAACTAAATCGTCCTTATTGATCCATGATCTTTCATTCAATCCCCACCACTTTACGAATAACTTGTTATTCTTGGAGCGAAGCACTTTTTCCACAAGGTACACATCCGGATACTTTGTTTTCTGTAATTCATGTTCATAAAAGCCTCCCAGCACAGGTGATCCTTTCATGTCCTCCAACATGTAGGTAGTTGGGTTAGTAATGCAAACTTTCACAATCTTGAATAGTTCACTTGACCAATTGGGGTGTATCCTTTACCGAAAATACTTTTAAACTTACTGATTCGTACTATGTCACCCACACAATAACGATTCCTATCAACTATTTTTATGTGAGTGTAAGCATCTAGCTTTGTATGATTACCGACATCTTTGGGCTTCATTCCTGTAGTTCTATGCTTACGATTGTTATAATCCATCGTTACGGTGTCAATTGTATCAATCCATTTATATTTACCCTGTAGGCTGAATGACTTGTATAGGGCAGACTTAACGGTCCTGATCACTCGTTCCACAATTGCTGCTTCTTTGTACTATAGGTGGAGTAATGGTTGACTCCATAACGCTGCATTAGTTTAGTGAAATGGTCATTGTAGAATTCTTTTCCTGCATCTGTCTGCAAATTGGAAGGTTTCCGACCCGTTTTGAAGATTGCCTGCATGGCCTTGGCAACTTCCAACCCTGTTTTGTTTTTAATCCTTTGGTCCACAAGTATTTCGAAAACAGTCAATAACTACTAAAATATACTTGTAGCCCTTATTTTGTTTGGCATATGTGTTAAATTCGGCCAAATCTGCTTGCCAGAGGTCATCATATCCCTTAATTATTGTGCGCCTTCGTTTAAAATTTTTTCTTGCGGGTTTGTGCAATTCATTGACGAGTTGTAATTTGGACATGATCCACAATTTCTTTAAGTTGATGTAGTTTTTCCTCCAACACTAGATAAGCGTTAAAGTTCCTTTAACAGCTTTCTGAATCGCTTGCAGACAAAAATCAAGGTATCCTTTACTTATAGCATCACCATCTTCTTCCGGATCCGCCAACTGGGTCAAACGGTTTCCATCCAAATTCAACCTTGTCGATAAATAGTATTGCTTGGTGATGACATCTTGAGGATCTATGGGGTTGGCAACATTGCTGAGTCTCTTATTCTCGATATCGAATTGATTATCATCAATAAGTTGAAACTGAGGGGTTAATTTCTTAAATTGATACTGGGCATGTGACCGTCCAAATTTATCAAGAGGCATTTTAGTTATGATATGTCGACATCAATGCAGTCTGATTTATATTGTTCAGAAAACTAGTGTTTGGTCTTTCAATGTATCCATCTTCATACAATTCCTCTACAATTGATATTATATCATTTACGACACCGGTGTTTCCAGCCAATTTTTCTGCCCACAATACTTCTAGATCACGAATTAGTTCATGTACATCATTCCAATACTTATATTCAATCGGCCTGTTTGTTAATTCCTTAAAAAACATAGCTCCACCTCCCTGAGTTGAGGGTGATGACAGCAAGGGTTTAATTATTTGTGTATACTTTTGCTGCGGCTTCCTCGAATCTGTCCACTTACATCATAATCTCGCCTTGCAACATTCGTAGCTACTAAAATACGTTTATAATTCTTTCTATCCTTTGAATTTACTAGATTTAAATCGGGTTCATTCATAATAAGCAGATCATATAAACCTGGAGTCCCTTTATACGTGACACCATTAATGATTATATCCTTTCCTTTAATTGTGATGGGGTATTACCAATTGCCCATTTGTCTGTTTTGGCGTCGTAGTGGACTCCATAAGTGTGATCAATAGCACCTTCAAGATCCCTCATAATACGTTCAACATATATACGAGGTAATTCGTGGTACTGCTCGAGAAATTCTTCAGAGATGGGTTCATTACAGGAATCATCTGTGATACTAAGAGGTTCTTCTTCCTCGGCAGTAATCTCTCCTACGACAGATGTTTCTAGGAAAGGTGGTGTACGAGGAGGGGATTTATTTGAAACAGCAGAAGTTGAGCTAGGGGCTTGTCTTCGTTGCTAATGAGTGTGCTAGCGGCTAGTAGTAGCATGTTTTCTTTGAAATATGAACAAAGGCGAGTTTTTGGGTTTAACGGACTCCTTTGTTTTCTTATCAGGATGCATTTTATTCGCTATTTCAGTTAGGGTTCTATTAGAGGTTTATAAGTACTTTCAAACGTTCTTTCATTATCAATGCGGGTAGTTTTAAGACTGTTGTATTTCTGCTGTATTATTTTACGAGCCTGAATAATTTTTCGCTTTAATATCATCTCCTTATTATCCATTGTAGCAAAATGGCTGTTAATACCTAAACGAGTGTGTAACTACTAAACCACTGAAATCAGGCTAAGGTATTATACATTCATCAAACCTTTTCCTATAGCGACCATTATTGACTTCAGCATCCTTATTTATGACTATGAACCCAAACGGATCTATCCAGCACTTTGAACACATATCCCGAAACAATGTCATGCTTATGGTGGGGCTTACATGATCCTCATACACATGTTTTAGGTTTAATTCATCTTGCTCAAATAATATAATTAGATTCGCATTGTCACGAATTAATTGCTTTGGAATTTTACTGTAAGTTTGACCCAAATAGAAACAATCAATATCGTTATGTCTACCCATAGAAAAATATGCCCTTATGTTATTTTGCTTTTCACAGGAGATATCATCAAAGATAAAGATAGAGTTTGCTTTTGCACAATTCGGCTCAATCACATCTTGATTATCGCTGAACGTAAAGTACTTGCTTTGATTTAATGACTTGGAGTATACGTATACATGTTTAAATTTCAAACCGTTTTTCTCAGTAAGCAAACTAATCATTGCGTTTGTTTTGCTGCCACATATAATGCCACGTATACTATTAGGAAGTAAATCACCATGTTTCGAAGTACCAGACTTTTCATCAAAGTCATGATTTTGAATTGGAGTTTTGTTTCTGCGCAACTACTTTCATCTTTGAGGGACGAAACTAAACGAATAATTACAACATTTTTATTTATATAATACAGATTATAATTTTTCACTTCTCCGGTGAGTGGGTTGTACTGCACAATAGCATCGTGGAGAATAAGACCACAGGCAACGATTCCATTATCGAAAGGTGTTAGTGTTTCCATTTCCAATTTGATGTCTACTGTTGAGTTTTTAAGGATTCATTCTGTTTAGAACAGTCCATTACAAATACTGGACATGATTTGAATTCGGTGTAGTTGAATAACACATCTGTATTATCTTCATCATAGTAGTCACATCGGAAGAACAAAAATTGCGATAGGCAGGTATGTATTGGTGCTTCATAGGGATAATACTCTGAATTCAGATGTACTTTAAGGTTCCTGATGTTAATGTGATCAAAATTTCCGGCTCTTGCAGACTTTGTGTACCTTTTACCTTGTTGGAATGCAACAATTATCCAGCGCGGTTTTTCCAGTTGCGTTGACGTTTTTATTGGCCATATATCAGAGGTTGCTTGTTTTAAAGCAGGTAATTCATATAACTCCCATTGACGAAATGGAACAGTAACAATAGAATTCTTATTTATTCCTTCAAACAAGTCTAGTTTCGCGGCATCACTAAGGGTTAAGTGTGGTACTTTCCATTGAATTTTATTTAGGTTATTTCCGCATCAACGTCACCATAGTAGCAGTTTGTATCGCTTCTAGATCGAATTAAAATCAACTCTTGACGCATATTCACGATCACTTGACGATAATCCTCCATTATTCCAAATATGTGGTTCAATGGTATGCATACTGTAAAGGATTTTTCGCCATTTCCTCATCGAATTCTACTTGTAATGGTTCCTCATTCTTTGGTGACCACCCCAAATGGCTTAATGCTTTGCTCTTGCTGTCGTATAAGAAATATATCCTTTAAGTGTAGATGTTATGCCGGGATTTCGGCAAACGTCCACTCTTTGACCGCCTAACTCATAACGAATCTCTTCGAAAAGGAAGTTGGGGAAATTATTGGTTAAGTTGCATGATTTTCCTTCATCTTCTTTCTTCAGCTTACCTTCTATGTACAGAAAACTATCATAAGTAGCTGTAATTAGATCCTGACTTTGAATTAAAATGCGTATTTCTTCGGAAGGTCCATACTTAGAAGAGCCATACGGAAGATAGGTGTGAATATCTGATTTAATTATAGTATCATCAAAATGTACGTTTTGAAAGATGTTTAATGATTCGGTCATTGTGTAGATGCAATGAGGGTTGATGAGTAATTAAAGATTTACTAAAGGGATGATGTCTTTTATATGAATTTCTTTTCAAACCTATAAATTAATTGTTATTAATTATGCCTTTTACAGTTTGTTTACTTCATATATTTTAAGAAGGCACTATAAATGCTTTCATTGTTATACAAAGAAAATCCTTGTTCACATTAGCACACTTATGAATGCAAACCTATTGTTATTTATAGCGAAACTTTTTTCCTCATAACACATTTTCATTAATTATTATATTACTAATTATGCAATGTTGTTTTGGTAAGTTTTAAAGTTATTAAAAATAATTTTTAAGAATGCAGATGCATTGTGTGTTTTATACAAAGAAAATCTTTATTAGCTTGAATTTTTTTAAACATTCCTACAAATTTTTAAGAATGCAAATGCTATTATTAACAAAGAAAGCCCATTGTTCAATAAAACATTACATATTTTAGATAAATGCATTCAGCTTCACGTGTGTAAGCGGGACATATCATTGTGTAAAAGAGATAGACATTAAACAAGTGAACTTCATTCAACAAATTTAACATTTCTTAGAGATACATTAATTCTATTAAAATGTACGCTTTGAAACACGTTTAATGGTTTGGTCACTCAGAACTTTCAATCCAATTGATGTTAAAAGTATTTCTCTGCAGATGTTAACTGCAATGAGGGTTGATTGGGTCTTTTGTATGGAATTGTCCTGTGATTAATTCGCAGACCCATGTTCTTTTAGTTCTAAGCGTACTGTGAATGGTTCACTTTCACCAAAGTCTATTAACTCACCCTTTTGATTTGTCAATTTGATTGTTATATTACTGATTATGTCTGTGTTTATTTCTAAATATTGTGTGTTGGTTGGAACTTTATCCAAACGATAGCCCGAGGGTACGGAAACGTCAATTTCGTATATTACCTTTGCAGGTTTACCGTTTCGATAAGATCCCTTTATAATGTTGCACTCCACATGCAGATTAGTGTGTTTAATTATTTGGATGTCTAACGCAGATGTGTGGAACATTCGCTTTTAGTATTCTAGGCTCAAACCCGAGCATGCGGCCAATGCTACTCTCTTAGTAAAATCGATCTCAAATGAACTGTTTATCTCACACTTAAGCGTAATGTTGTTTGCCCTAATGAAAAATTTTTCTTTGATTTCAAGTAATCACTAATTTCATCTAACTCATAGGCACCGTGTGGAATATTAATCACTCGCAAATGAAATGAATTTGTTCTAAAATAAAATCTATCGTTGCCCGTATAAATGTGTCTAATGCTGTTGCACCCGTAAAATCCCACCAATCCAACAACGTATTTGTTCTCCAAATCTAGCTCTATCGGTGGATAAAAGTTGCAGCTAGCTGTATTACCAACACCTTCTAAACTGAATGTTATTGACATAACTGAGAAAATTTAAGGTTGAATCGATTATTTATATGGAAATTGTAGACATAGGTTCCCACAAACAATGCTATTAAATTCCTGATCTTGATTGTAATTATAATAAATTTTACATCCCCGAAAGTAGTTAATCACTTCAACTGGTGGTCGAAGATTACCGAAACTATCGTAATACCATACCTTTTCACCACGCTTTTGTAGCAAACCCAATGTGTACCCGGTCCACTCTGACTATCTAAGTTGATGATTCCAGATTCATTTTTCTGTGGTAATTTAGGCAGGCTATCTCTCATAAAAATACCCCTAAAGTATGGTACACCTTTGTGTATTTCTTTAAATCAATATCTGTTAACGCTCTTTCGGGTAATCTACTCAGTTTTTGGAAACGGTTTTAAGTATAATACACCTCCAGATTTGTATGGTTTTAGATAGAATGCGCCACCAGCGATCGATTCCATCATACGATTATGGCGCGATGTCTCCTCTTGCAATTTTTGGCATTTTTGCATCATTGACTGCTTTGGTAATTCCCGATGCACCGCCAGCTAAAGCACCGATTGCTGATAATCCTGCGAATAACGGAATAAGAAATGGCAAAACACCTCCTTGTTTAGGTAAGGGAATTACTCTAGGAACTTTAATGTTTTTCTTTCCCCAACATTTTTACTACACGTTTTGCCGTTGACAGTACTGACTTTATTGTGTCGGTGAAATCTCCGTTAGCTTTCATTTCTTTAGCTATTGTTTTCCGTACATGCAATAAACTTTCACCATTCTTCTTCTTCTTGGACCGACGTTTAAACCCCATCCCAAATTTTCTCTTTGCCTTCATGGTGGTACCGACTGCTAAAGCTGCAGCTCGTTCACCTAATGTCGCGTCTGCTGATTTAAAGCGTTCCCAAGCTTTTTCTTCTAAAATTTTATCTGCTCTATGTCGACTTTCTAAATCTTGGTAGTCTCTATAACTGATATCATACAGTTTGCACTGCGCATCTAATTGATTAATACCGGGGTCACCGCGTGCTAGTCGTTTCTCTAATTTTGTACCGGGACCACAATACTGGTAACCGGGTAAATGCAATTCCACCGGTAGTTTATTGATTAGCGTATTCACTAAACCACCTGCACTCTTCCGCTTCTTACCTATCATTGTTCACCTTGGGGATAGGGTAGGGTATTTATACCTAAAATCGTGTAAAGCTTTATTTTTTTAGTAAATGCTATACATTAGATAAGCAGGGCGATAGTACAATATTTCCATTAAGCATACAGTGTTATGTGAATTAATATTATACTTAGCATTTATAACATCATCAATGTCTTTATAAATGTCATCATCATCCAATTCCTTCTCACGAAAACGACGGTAGTCAACCACTTGTCGTATGAATTTTCATAGAAACACACCAGATTGTAAGATTCAAGAAATTCCAATCTATAGCTTATTATATCCTTCAAATCGAATAGTTCCTCTATGTTATAGACAGTGAATGTACACGAACAACAGTTGTAGTTTTCTATCATAACAGTTTTCAAAATTCTCTCATATCCTTTAAGCAATTCCCAATTGTAATAAATACCGAGATTACTAGATAGAGATTCGTAATCTTGCTCATGTATTATATCCTCCTCGTTTACATGTGACCAATCAACTTGGCTTTCAATTTCTTGGGATCGAAGAAATTGTATTTCTACGTATGAATACCATCTTAGAAGTTCATTCCATTCCTTCACGTCTAATATCACGCTGTTGCCACATCTCATACGCACTACTGGTGCAAGGTTAAGGTGTGTACTGTATCCAATTTCAATATGCGTATCGTTCGATAGTTTATAGGAAGCACAATCGATTAAGTATTCATTAGCTGCCTGTTTGTACACCTCAGCCCTATGTTGAAATGATGATGACCAGTCGGAATAACCTTCATCTTGTTTCTCTTCATTTTTGCTACTACTACTACTACCATCACTATTTTGACAGCATGAACAACAAAATGTTAAATTATTATTCATATTGTTATTACATGAAGTATCCAGGAGCGATTTTATTGCTTTTTTCATGACTTTACTTGTCCACAACCGCACTACGACTAAACACAACGAAATGAACATGTTTACATGTGGTTGGAGTAATGTTACATGATCCAGCAAAGGTATGTTAAGTCCCATGTATATTTACTTAAATCGATTTTTTATCCGTGTATTGCGGTAGTTTTATAAAAAATATTTTACTTGTTAGATGACCTAATCAGTCTGAACAATGCATCGTCTTTGTTCTCGGAATTTCAGAAGCTACGACTCACCCAAAATAATAGATCGTCTTTGTTCTCTCATGTGACCTTGAAAATTGTAAGCATAGACTTTGTGAACAATGCATCGTCTTTGTTCTTGATTTCCTAGAATAGAAGTGTATTTAACAATCTATTTCAACCTGAACAATGGATTGTCTTTGTTCTCTCATCTGACCTTGAAAATTGTAAGCATAGACTTTGAACCGTTGAACAATGCATCGTCTTTGTTCATGATTTCTCAGAATTTTAGAAGCTATGACTCATCCATAACAATAAATCGTCTTTGTTCTCTCACCTTAAAATTGTAAGCATAGACTTTGAACCGTTGACAATGAGCCCTCTTTGTTTTTGATTTTCTCAGAATTGAGATGTAGATAACAATCTATTTTCGACCTGAACAATAGATCGTCTTTGTTGTCTCATGTGGCCTTGTAAACATAGACTTTGAAGCGTTGACAATGCATCGTCTTTGTTCTTGATTTCCTAGAATTGAGATAACAATCTATTTCTAACTGAACAATAGATCGTCTTTGGTCTCAGAGGAGTGACCTTATAAGCATAAACTTTAAATCGTTGACAATGGATCACCTTTATTCTTGAAAGAGATGTATTTAGATAACAGTCTATTTTTATAAATCAACTAGAACAATAGATAGTCTTTGTTCTTTCATGTGGCCTTGAAAATTGTAAGCATAGACTTTGAACAATGCATCGCCTTTGTTATTGATTTCCTAAAAGACTCAGCTAAAACAATGAATCGTCTTTGTTCTCTCATGTGACCTTGAAAATGATAAATATAGACTTTGAAGCGTTGACAATGGACCGCCTTTGTTCTTGATTTCCTAGAATTTCAGAAGCTATAACTCAGCCAAAACAATGAATCATCTTTGTTATCAGAGGTGTGGCCTTATAAGCATAGACTTTGAACAATGGGCCCCTTTGTTCTTGATTTCTCAGAATTGAGATGTGGTCGTATGGAAACGGTTGCGAAACAGCTACCTGTTTTGAAACGGACCCCTGTTTTGAAACGGCTACCTGTTTTTAGGAAACGGCTACCTGTTTTAGGAAACGGCTACCTGTTTAGGGAACGGCCACCTGTTTAGAGGGCGTGGCTTTGAAACATGCACCTCAGGGCTCTTGATTTCCTAGAATTGAGATAACAATCTATTTCTAACTGAACAATGGATCGTCTTTGTTATCAGAGGTGTGACCTTCTAAGCATAAACTTTAAATCATTGATAATGGATCATCTTTATTCTCGAAAGAGATGTATTTAGATAACAATCTATTTCTAACTGAACAATGAATCGTCTTTGTTCATTTACCTTGAAAATTATAAGCATAGACTTTGAACAATACATTATTCATGATTTCTCAGAATTGAGATAACAATTTATTTTTATAACTCGACCAGAAGAATGAATCGCTTTTGTTCTTTTACCTTGAAAATTGTAAGCATAGACTTTGAACAATGCATCGCCTTTGTTATTGATTTCCTAGAATTGAGATAACAATCTATTTTTGTAATACCGGAACAATAGATATTCTTTGTTCTATCATGTGGCCTTGAAAGCATGGACTTTGAACAATGCATCGTCTTTGTTATTGATTTCCTAGAATTTCAGAATGACTCAGCCAAAACAATAGATCGTCTTTGTTCTCTCATGTGACCTTGAAAGCATAGACTTTAAACAATGGGCCCCCTTTGTTTCTCAGAATAGGGCGTGGCCTCGAAACATGCATAGACTTGCCTGAGACCGAGGGCGATGACCTTCAGGACAATCAACAATCTAGTAACTTTTCTAGTGCCTTTTCTAGTGACCTTAAAGGACTCGTGCAAGCATGACCTTGAAGAGGCGGGGTTACCTAGCACGTGGCCTTGGCAGGAGTACAAACCAACAACGTGGCCTGAGGTGACCTTGAAGAGGCAGGGATACATGACCGAGGTGGCCTTGAAGATGATGACCTTGATAAACCATGTACTTGGACGTGTACGTGAGTTGACCTTGAGAAAACACTGTAGAAAAGTATAGTAGAAAAGTGGGACAGGATCGTCATAGCTATACTACTGAGTGTGAGTGTGAGTGTGAGGTGAGGTGGTGGTGTGAGTGTGTGTGTGTGTGTGTGTGCGTGCTGTGCGTGTGCTGTGCTGTCGTGTGCGTGTGGTGTGCGTGCGTGTGCGTGGTGTGCGTGTGCGTGTCGTGCGTGTGTGTGCGTGTGCGTGTGCGTGCGTGTGCGTGTGCGTGTGTGTGCGTGTGCGTGTGGTGTGCGTGTGCGTGTGTGTGTGTGCGTGTGCGTGTGTGTGCGTGTGTTGTGTGTGCTGTTGTGTGTGTGTGTTGTGTGTGTGTGTGTGTGTGTGTGTGTGTGTGTGTGTGTGTGTGTGTGTGTGTGTGTGTGTGTGTGTGTGTGTGTGTGTGTTGTTTAATTAAAACGCGCTTTCCTTTTGTCAAAAATTAATAGCTGTGTTTTGTCTTCTTTTCAGTAGGCTGCCGCACAGTAGAATGCAATAGATGCACGAGAAACGTCAAATTTCGTGCTAAATTATATAATATTTTGTGGATAGACAAATCATTGTTTGTTGTTGTTATGTAAATGTATTTAAAATTGAGTAGAAAAGCTTGAGTTTGCTTCCCTAAATTGCGTATGTAATTAACTAGCGAATATTTAATGAAAGCGGCCGTTTGAAAGGGCATGGGTGCTTTGAGAGAGAGGGACGCTGTTTTAGTGACAATTTTAATAGGTAGTAATTGTTGGTTAATTGATTCCGCAGCACGAGAGACCCAACAATAGTCAGGCTGCACTATATATTGAAAAATTATAACAAAATTTAGTTAGTATTGTGATAAGGAAACATGAATAATAAGTTCAATGTAGTAAATACATATATAAAGAACGATAACCCGAATTTATTGATGTTCAAAAAAGGAAGCGTTATGGTTTGTGGTTCATTTTGCTGTTTGTTGTAGCTAGCTTTTGCAGTTAAAACTATAGACAATTAGAGTGCTCATTAAAGGACTGTCAATATATCCGATAAGTAACAAAATCGTTAAATTATTGGACAGAACGGTGGAAACGTGTTACTCCACAACAAAGCTCCAAAGAAAGTATTGGGAGAACAAACGAAATAAGACGCCATCAGGCAAGATCGCCCATTTGGGGTCTCCGTGACCAGTCCAAAAACGCAGATAAGTACAACTTCTCTTTGTGTAAATAAAGAAACTATTATGTGTTTAATTTTTCTTTGGATTTCAATATCAATATTGAATGGAGAACATCCTTTCAATTTTGACAGAAAATTATTATTGTATGTCAACTGTTAAGAGTACTGATCTAGTAATAGGATTGATTTTTTTTTATGTATGGTAAACAAAGCATTGATGGATTTCGTTTAAATTTGAATTTAATTAAATAGGTATATTAACGTTTGATTTATTTTTATTATTGACTATTACGAATATTAAAAAGCTTATGCAAATACCAAAAGCTTTAATACAGAAGGAAGCAAATTTAATATATTTAGCAATTATACATATTGAGTAAGTTCAATGGAATGCAAATTTGATAAATGATAACAATCATCATTTCTCATATTGATACAACCAATTCTTGTGTTATTTGAGTTAGCTGGAGCATACTGATAAAAAAGGAAAAAGTGAATTTGTTAAGTTCATTTATTCACACGGTAACTGGAAAGCAATAAAAATATCATTGAACTCATGAATATCTTTACAAATTAAACCACTTATAGTAAGTTAAAAGGTAATGATTTTAGATCTCACAAAAACAATATAAATTTCTGTTAAAGAATTTTGAAACTGTAAAAATCAAATAAAGAATACTGAATTTCAATTTTTGTAACGAAAGTAAGCAAACCAGAGAATTAGGTCCATGTTTACGATCATTACGAATGGCGCCCAAGCCGTTATATATTTAAAGTCACCACAAGACGTCACCCCCAAAAAAGGGAACCATTACAAGAAGTAAATAAAGCTATACCTGAACATTCTGTCGTTCAGCTAGAGAAACAAGATTGCTTACTTCCAATTACACGAACTAAGTCCAAACGTGAAATTCAAGTTGTTCCAGTGAAGTTGGAGTTTTAGTAATTCCAAATGTTCATACTTACTTTTATTTTGCAAAAATTTACTAAATTCTGTTTGGAGAATGCGCAACCCTACTTTTTACTTATTCGTCTGATATTGCCGTAATTTGATGTTAAAAATATCTATTTCACTGCGCGTGCATCTTCTTAAGGCGTCTTTTATTTTTTTATTACAAAATTTCCAAACACACCAGATACTATGATAATATGCAATAAGTAAGATTCTTTTACTTTTACCCTCTACCAAATTGTACTCATTAATGCAAATATACTATTTCTATTCACGACTAAGGGACTATTATTACTGTACTTCACTGAACTAAAATTAATTTCTTGTTGAACTTTGAAAACGTAACCCCTAACTACTGAGAGTGCTTTGATCTTAAATAACCCAAGGAGAAGAGCTGCAACCTTTTCAAGTGTCTAAAGTTTAACAAATAAACAAAACATCACTAAGTACTTTCGTATTATTATTATACCTTCGTATTTAAACTTCAAGCAGTAAGGTTCTGCGATTATACTCCGTGTGCTAAATATCAAGTGTAAAGTGATAAATTCGTGACCCCAGGTTAGTGCTAATATAATAATAATAAAAGTAAATCAGAAATCAAATATTTTTACATTTCAAGATTTAGTCAAATATATCGCATGTTATAGTGATAACAATAATCACTGGGTTGGACCATCATGCCCAAGAACCCTTATTTTTACAACACGCACCAAAATGCACCATACGTGCCAGCCCATATGTTATCCTCAGATAATAACACTACAACAATCATAGCAATATTCTGTAGTTAATTACAATCAACAACAGCCAACTATGCAATTATCCAACCAAACGATACATTATCCTGTAAGAGGATCAACACTACCTTAAACATTACATACAATGGCAAATTGTATAAAGTCACAAACGATCAAGAAATGCAGACGAAAGAGGTAATACAAGTCAAAGAGAACCAAAAAATATTGGTTAAGTAACAGTGTTTCTCTAAACAATTGATACCAGAGCATTGTTGAAGAAGAATCAATGGTAATAAACATGGAATAAAAAAAGGACCCAAAACCACCACCAATTTTTGTTGCTGGCGTAGAAAACATAAAGCCACTAATTACAGAACTAGATAAAATAGTAAAGGAAAAGTACCATACAAATTCATTCAGTAGCAATCAAATTAAAATAGAACCGAAAGATAGCCAATACACTAATATTATCAAAATGTTACAAGAAAAAACACGGAATACCACACCCACAAAACAAGATAAAGGTTTCCGAGTGGTATTAAGAAATATTAACTACTTCATTGACGTAAAAGAAATAAGGAACAGAATACAAGAAGTATGCAGGAAGTTACAAATGTATGGAACATCAAAAAATCAGGTACTGATATTGGTCTTCCTGTACTTTTCATCGACTTGAAGCAAAAGGACAATAATAAAGTAATTTATGAAGTAAAAATGCTGATGAATACATGCGTAACATTTGAAGCACCACATACAAAGCGTAACATACCGCAATGCATGCGATGCCAACAATATGGCCATACGAGAAATTTTTGTAATAAAAATCCGCGCTGCGTTAAATGCGCAGGACAATACTTTACGTCAGATTGTCCTAGAAAAATAAAAATGAAGGAGTGCAATGTGTTAATTGTGACGGAAATCATCCAGCGAATTATAAAGGATGTATATTTCATAAACAGTTACAGCAAAAATTATACCCACAATTAAGAAGTAAACCAACACCCGATACAACTAGATGTGTACAACCTAACTTAAGTTACAAAAAGATCCACAACAAATAAATAAACCCAGTCACGTCCAGTCAACAGAATAGCGATTTAACAGAATTAAAAAAACATGAAGAAAGAGCTCATCAACTAAATATCTATGGCAGACAGCTATACGCTGAGATAAAAGCAAACAATTTAAAAGCAGGATCGACCAGAGAAGCCACCTATTGGCCTACAGACAGAAGAAAAATACCTGACTTGCTGGATTTTGGAATTACAAAAGGAATTTACAAAAAACAGATCAAAGTAGAATCTTGCCACTGTGTTCACACCTTTTAGCAACCAATACTAAACAGCAAGAAAACAAATTTGGAGATGCATAGAACAACATTAGGCCAGCTACTTATCTTAAATATAACGTTGAAGATCCAAAGAACAAGTGGATATAGCAGTAGCAAATTTAACTAAAGCAATTCCGAATTCAGCGTGGATAGTAACGCTAGACTATAAGTACGAGAGAAATAAGGAAAAATGACCTATAATAATAAGCAAAAAGTTTCTGAGAAAAGGAAACTTAGGAAGAAATGGCAAACTACAAGAGGCAAAGAGGACAAAAGTAAATTCAACAAAGCAACAAAAGAGTTGAAACAACTATTAAGACAAATTAAAATCAATCAATCCAGGACTACATTAGTAAATTATCACCACTATCATACTACTTGGTGTGTATAGCCTTAAGGAAACTGAAGGCCTCGGATGCATGTTCCACCAATCAAAGATGAAAATGATAAATGGGCTCCAACCAAACAGAGTAGATGCACCGGAACAAGAGCAAATACGATAACATCTTAATACACCATACCGTATTACACGTCCAAACTGTACTAGGCGTCATGTATGCTTACCGAAATAAGCGGGTTGACAAGCCAGCTACATTGTAAATGGGCGTGGTCGATATAAGGAGTAAAATGATTGAAAAGTGGTTTCAAACACCTTACACTTACCACTAATCTGCAACTCACAAACCTCAGAGCGGAAAAAATTGTGTCTAGGTGCCACCACGATCTTAACCCATTAAATCCCGTTGGCAACTTAAGTTGCCACCCCCCTTTTCCCTTTTCACATTTAAACCGATTGCGAGCAGTGGGTGAACTGTTCGTTAATGAGCTACAAATAGCAAGTGTGTTATTCGCTCGTAATTACGTTATTGAAAATCGTAATGGCCGTCTATGATTGATTGTAAGTATACTTTTTTCTGATAATTAGTGAGGCCTTTATAATAAACATGTGTCTGCATTATTAGTAGGGAAACACTCACTGAACAAGTTTTATATGGTTTTGACATGATAATAAACAATGCTGGCAACTTATGTTGCCGATGGGCATTTATGGTATATCATAGAATATGTATTTTTTATGGGTCTCATGGAGAGGAAGTTGGAAATGTGCTACTTATACATGAATTATTGCAAATGTTTGATGAAGATGAAGCTTTAAATATAAAAAATATTGCTGCATGCCCACCTGAAGAACCACCGGATGCCCAAACCGATAAAGATTCCGATCTTTCTGATGAAGATGTACTGGGTGACATCGATCATCTTCCTTCCAGAGTTCTCCGATCTAGAACTAACATCCTATATGCCTATCAAAGCGAGAGTGATGATGATGAAAATACTGTTCCTGTTCCTAAAGAACTAACGTCAACAAGCTCCAAAGTATCCAAGGGAACAAAACGTAAGAAATCTGTGCCAATAAATTGGAAAGTGGGTATGGACGACAACATTTTCAAAATTCCTGATCAATCACCAGAATTTGGTCCAACCGCAGAAGATTTATTGAAAGAAAAAATCAAAAGTCCAATAGACGATTTAGTGGAACATATTGTAAGCGAAACGAACAAATATGCCGCTCAAAATCTTGCACATAATTTTAACCTTTATTGGTGTTATGTTGCTATCACCCACTGCCGTATAGAAGATTATATTGGAAGCTTGATCCTGATGTACACGTCGCATTTGTAGCAAATTCTATTCGAAATTATGGGTTACTTGCATCTGGCAGACAATAAAAAAAATGGTTAAGATATACTGTATAAAGTGCGTCCATTATTTGACATGCTCAATTCATCGTTCAAACAGGTTTCCCAGGAAAAATTGTTAGCATAGATGAAAGCATCATAACGTATTTTGGAGGCATGGAATAAAACAATTTATTCGAGGAAAACCGATAAGGTTCGGTTGCAAGTTATGAGTTTCTGCAGACACATCCGGATATATCCACCATGCAGAGCCTTACTGGGGTGCTTCTACGCGATTCACTTAAACTGCTTTTGGTCAAAGTGGGGATGTTGTTCTTGGTCTAGTAGATCACATCCAAATAAAAAATGGTACTAGGCTGTATTTTGCCAATCTTTTTGCATGCGTTGGATTGCCCCAGGAATTAACTTCTAGAGAACTCGGGGGCACTGGAACCTTACGTAAAATTCGCTACAATTCGAGTATGCGGCTTCCAGATAAAAAATGTTTCAAATACAAGCCAAGAGGCGAGATGACAGTGTCCACAACGTCGACACTTTGTGCAGTCCGTTGGAATGATAACAGCGTCGTTACAGTCCTTAGTAATTGTGATCCTGTGAACCCAATGAAAAAACCAATCGTTATTCTCGTGCAGAAAAGAAGAAAATTTCCGTTGATATGCATGAACCCATAGCATATACCAATATTCAAATATGGGTGTAGTGGATCTCCCTGATCGTTTCTGGCCCGCTCCAAAAACTCCAGGAGTCCAACCATCTCTACAATTTTCTCCAGCACTAGAAGATCGCACCGACCATATCACTGAAAAGTGTCCTTCAAAGTGCCGTCGTTGCAAGATATGTGGTTACCGCACAACCTTTTTGTGTAAAAAATGTGACATTCCGTTGCATACAGATAATTATTTTAAAGTTTTTCACAATAGCAAATAAAATTACATGCTTTCTTTAATAACGTAAATAAATGTTTTTTTCTAAATAACTTCAATTCATTTTTAACTGGTTTGACCTATTACCCAGTGGCAACTAAAGTTGTTAGTCAAAATGACGTATTTATGTTTAGGTATCAACTTTTTTTAATGAAGTATGTTATGTGGTATACCATTATCGTAAAATACGCAAAACTTCAAAACAAAAATATATCTGTGGAATTCTAGGCTTTAATGGGTAAAATTTTGCTAAAATAAGAAGTCTTAGGCGGGATGTCAAATTAATCCTATCTGACCGTGGAAGACAGACTTGCAGCTTAGTAAAACCACTCACCACTCAAATTCAATCATACTTCAAAATAAGTTGATCCAAAAGCTCAAGAAAATTTTGAAGTAAACGGGTCGTTGTAAACTTATTAAACACACCCCGTATATATTGTAATTCCCAAATCGACGTTAACTTCAATGCTTTTTAAGTATCCCTCGTATACATGCAAATTTAAACTTCTAACTGTTATAAAACCTTGAGTTAAATAAATATTCCCAATTTAGAAAATTCTAAATAAAATAACGAAATCGGTTTAACCTTCAGATGCCGGAGGGTCGAGTATCTGCGAAGATGCCGGAGGGGGTACATTTTGTACCCCATCTTTTCTTTCTGATTTATGGCAATCAAAACAATAAAAATTGAACGTATATGTTTAAATATAACTTCAACAGCAAATTCGGTACAAAAATAATCAACATAAAATATTAAATGTTTAGCATAAACAAAGTATTCCAGGTAAACATAATTAAGCAAATTAAAGTATACTTTGTTACAAATAAGTTAATTTAAATGTTCTTGATCCAAATCGTGACATTTTGAGCACACTTTTGTTTTCTTAGTTACATGATGATTAGGACAAACAAAGCTTTTACATCTATCACATTTACTTCTGCTCTTCTTGTCATATTTTCTAGTGCACAGTACACACCTTCACATGGATTTTTAGTTATTATCGATTCTTTTACTGGGTCCGGTATCTAATGTTCCTGTAAAATCATACATTGCATTTAATATACGTTTGTGAAAAGTTACACCCGATTGCAGTCGTCTTTCAACATAAGGTTTTATGAGTTCCTGTCCCATGTCTAGTAAAAATTCTCTTCTTTTGTGTGTAGCACTTTCACAAAGCTGGGGGTTTTTTGTTATCCACAACACAAATGAATTTAGACAAGCAATGTCAATTACATTTTGGAACAAAACAAGTGGCCATCGTTTGGTCGACCTCTTTACCGAATATTCGTTTACCATTTTGTCCATGGTGTCAATTGATCCTTTCATGTCATTGTAATGGAGAATTATTTCTGGCTTATAATCTGTCTCGTCCCCAATAATTTTGTCATCATGGTGTTCTGTGCTGAGAAGAATGACGGCTTTATTTTTAGCGGGAACATAGGAAACTAATGTGTATTTATCTTGAGATGCAAAAACTGAAGACTTCTCGGTTCTTGAAGAATGTGGTAGAAGAACTGGAGGAATATCTCGTTTGTTTTTCTTCATGGTTCCACATAGTGTTAGCATTTTTTTCAAAAGTTCGTTAGCTAGGGGAATACTCGTGAAAAAGTTGTCTGTTGTTATTTTATAACCACCTTCAAGACATTCAACTAGATCAAGAACAACTCCTTTTCCCTGGTCTTTTCAGGTTTATTTCCTTCCTTTCCCGTATATATTTGTAGGTTTAGAGCATAGGTTGAGTTATTGTCCACAAGAGCCCAAATTTTGATTCCACATTTAGCGGGCTTCGATTTTATATAGACTCGGAATGGACACTTCCCTCTAAGAGCTACTAGTTGCTCGTCAACATTAAGATGTGAGTTGAGTAAATAGAGTTCTTTGCAATTCCCTACAAACTTTTTAAATATATTTCTAAAATCAGCCAATTTGTCCAATTTTCTGCGATCTATTCGTTTTGTAAGGTCATCAAATCGTATAAAACGTAAAATATTGACAAATCTGTCACGTGCCATTGATGCAGGAAATACAGGCCTACTAAAAAGTGATTTTTTTGTCCAAAGAAGGTGAATAGGTTCTCTATTTGCCTTTATTGCCCCAGCTATAATCAAAATACCAAGTGCAGCATATATTTCAACAGAATCTACAGGTTGCCATTGACGTTGTTTGTTTGGGTTCTTATTATTCCATTCGTCATAAAATTTCAGAGCTTTTTGGTTTGTGCACTGAACAATAATTTGAACTATTTCATCGTCAATTTGAAGCAGTCTCATAGGGAGGAAACGTTTTCTGACGTGGTAGTAAGTCCTGGTTTTTTTGCTATAATATTTTGCTTTGCTGTTCGTGCAGGTCTAGGTGCCTTTCTGTTCCAAACCGATCCATCCTTTGATACATATGCAGGATCACTATCATCAATTACATCATTTTCTTCACCTTCAGTCTAAAAGCAAGATGTAATATGTAAATTTTTCAATGAAGCACGTATCACTTTTTTATATACCTCAAAAAATTCAAGTTCATTATCCTGAATTTCTACATTATCTTCTAATTCGGAACACTCGTAAACTGCTTCTAAAATGTTCTCCTCATCAGTCTCATCCATCCACTGTAAGGCAGTCTCACGATTTGCTTCTATAGATAACTCCAATTTCCTTTTCTGCGACATATCGCGACAATCTCTGTACGCATCTAAAATAATACTAACTAAAATTTGTCCGTGTATCGTGTCAGCACGTTTGCAACGATCAACTTCGGCTACGAGTCGGCACAAGTCGACACAGAGTTATTTTGTCTGAAATAACATTGCCTACATGGCTTGCAATACTAATGAAAAAATTTACGTCGATGCCGAATGGGGTACATTGTGTACCCCAGTTAATTATTTTTAAATTTAGATAAAAAAAATTAAGAAAAAGATTGTTTAGTATATTTACTTATTAATGAGGGTCCGACTAAGGATTACTAAGCAGCATCAAGAAGTTCTAAACAAAATGCCAAAAATATGCAGAAAAAATAGTATATGGCGTACATTCGTACCCCCTTCCGGCACCCGAAGGTTAATGATAAATTGTTATCTCAACAAAATGTTCGTTGATTGCTGAATAATTCAAACTTAGACCGGTTAGTGCTTGTATCATCAATAATATCTTTATATTTTGTTGCTACTTTACCTTTAACATCGTATTTAGACTTTCATTAATAGGTTTAAACTTTAATACCTCAAAACTGTAATTTATGTTGAATAAAAAAAATAATCAAAATAATAATAAGCACTTTGCTGTGGTGTTCTGCGTTAATATTTCAAAGCTAAAATGAAATTTATATATATATATATATATATATATATATATATATATATATATATATATATATATATATATATATACATATATATATATATATATATATATATATATATATATATATATATATATATATATATATATATATATTGACAAATTCGCACATCAATACATTAACACTAAAATTACCCAATTCCTACATTATAAACAACAAAATAACTAAAGCTCGATTACCTTTTTTTTTAATGAACCGTAATTAATGCAACAACTGCAAAAATAATGTACTTATAAGATAAATAAACTTGTCTTGGTTCAATAAAATTTAAATCTAATTCTTACGTATTACATATTAATCCTTTTTCGGTGCAATAGTTATAGTCCATATGATCTGCTTTCGGTAATCCTTTTTAAATTCTCAGATACACTATCCACAAAACACAAGAGGTAGCCGTATTCGCTCCACGCACTCGACTGTAGTACTCACTAACGCATTGTCTATGGTTCTCTCGCCCGCGTGCCCGGTATAGCGACTCTTTAGCCTAACATCACATCACCGTATACTGTGATGTTTGCCCATCACAACGTTTTTGTCGCAATGAAAAGTGGTTATTTCTATATACACATTCAAGTTCTTATTTGCTCTTATACAATCAATTGGTATTGCTAACGATTGTACACATTCAATGTCAATGATGATTCACCAATAACTTAACTAAATTTTACAAACTTTTATTTCGGTCACTTAAATGGTTACCTTCAGTTTTCTTTATAATATTAGGCCACGCGTCCCACAATTGAACACTAATAACAAAATATTTGCTGTGTTAGTTTCTAATCTGCCTAAGCACTTTTTATTTCTTGAAGAAAGTCACTAATGTTTTCCTTCAACTCACAATACACTAAATTATTTATTTGTGAATGTCTATTCGATTTATCCCCTTATGGAATAATGCAGTCGCTATACTTGCTCTGCTAAACTATAATTTTCACGAATAAACTCCTACACTAACCATTCCAATGGAACTAACTAATCAATGTAACGTGCCAATTCTTATCTATCGTTACCTTAATTTGGATTATTATTGACAGGTTACGTTACATTAGTATCTTTAGGCATTTCTTTTTTCTTTCAATAATAAAATTTTTTTATCTCGATATTTTTTCTTTATTCTACATAATTACGAACGTCCCTGTGTATATATTTAGACATCAATTTTATTTCTATGCCCAACGTGAATTAATCACGACTACGCATATCCGTAATGTGTTTATTATCGTTCAGTACCTTATCTTTTGTTCCGTTTTACTCCCTTTTATAAGGTAATTAAAGGCGTCTAATTACATTTCCTACATAATATATTTAATAGGGAATAAGGTAGGAACAAAGAGTAGGAACAGGGAAACCACTTATCTTATGGAATGTCATCTTTATGAACATAAATGGAGATGCCTTTGTTTTACATAAATCACGTATGCTGTTATACATATTCTATATTCGTCGTTAATATCAACGGTTTTCGTCGTTCGAATCTGGGTTAGTCGTTTATACCTTTCATTTATTGTAGGGTCGACATTTTGTGCCGATTACCTAATGTTACCATTCGCTACCGTTCGTCTATTTTTATGTTGAAGACAGATCAAAGTTTTAGTGCCGTCCCATACGTTTATGTTTTGTTTATTTGTATGTTAAATACAAATGGAAATTACCTTTACATTATCGTATATTTGTCTTAGAATAGGAAATGGAAGTTCTCAGGTTACAGTTCGTTTAAGACAAGATTAAAATAGTTATTTTGTACAAGTAAGTACTTACCCTTTTAGTACAGTTTAACTAAATAACAAATCAGTTAGTGTTATTTTGATACGGTTAAAAAAAGGAATAGCTGAGCCCTGCTCCTAAGATAAAAAAACATTTGAGTTCATAACCTATAACAACTGTAATTTGTTGACATAGGCCAATACACGTTTTATTATTAAGACATGTTGATCAGATTGCATTTTGAATATTAGGAAAACATAGGTTATAACCTTATGTACAGTGTTTAATTTAGTAATTTTAAGATCGTAAGGCTTTACCAGAAATATTGTTTTAGTTATTTTATGGTGATATTAATCACACACTTTGCTTTATTAAACATGCAGATAAATACAGTTGTTTAGTGCTTATTCAGGTTACTTGTTATGCTTTGAGATACAACCTTTCTCAGTTTTTGTTGTATTTTAATTATTAAACCTAGAAATTGAGTGGTGCCCAGAATAAAACGAATGCTAATACTGATTACATCTATGGAAAAATCCTTGCTTCCCTCACACCTGATGAATGAGTTCTCAATTACTGTAAGTTTGTACCTCACTGAGCTAGACCGTGGTGCAATTTACCTTTGTAATGTATCAACCAAAACACACCTAAATTTTTCATTTGTTATACCAACTTCTAATTCCTGAAATCTGACACTTACTTATATACCTTCTGCCCGCCATATTGCCCATACGTCACAATAAATTCGCGTTAAAATCAAAATTGACCTATCCCAACCTTGTATTTCGTGCGTTTCTTTGCCACGTCGAACGTTACAACGTGGAAGGAGACGTCAACGATGCGAAATAAACGTAGCCATCTTGAATTACTTTGTAAATTCAATAAAAACTTTCCGAAGAAATTATCAATTGCTATTATATTAGATAGATAAATCAGATTATCCCTCAACTTTCTATGCAAATCTCACATTTGCATCACAATTCTATTTCCACACAATTTAGCGAGCTCCCTCACGTTCTATCAACTTCATTCTTGAACATGATTTAAATTGTCCTATTACACAATATTACAAAGATATCTACAAACAAAAATATGCATCCATATTCCTTACTGCACGTTAATGAAATATCAATATATCATAAACTCACTCACTCATACATCTACAACCATTTCTTTAGTCCAAACTCCTCCATACACAGTAGCAAAAAGACCAGTAGTTTTAACAGTGCCGTAACAATAAAAATTTACTCAAAACATTATTTCTCAACCAAATTTAACGCTTTCAACACTGAAATATTTCTAAAGCATTCAAATATTCCTTCACACGATCACCAATGCTTCCTTAAATTCCAGTGGCGTATCAATTACCCCAACTTACGTTACGCATACACAAAAAAAATCTTTTCAGGCAAAATAACCTCAGGTACGTTTAAAACACATTACGTGCGTTATCAAAATACTACACATACTCGTTGCATCAGAATAACCTTACAACCAAATTGAACTACCCATTAAAAACATCAGTCTCAAAGATATTAACGATTCAATGTAACAAAATATCAACCCTAGCAAAGCTCCAGGTTTTGACTTAATAACCGGTAAAGTATTACAAGAACTTTCAACTAATGGGTACAAAGCTATACAACAAATATGCAATGCAATATTGAGACTAGGGCACTTCCCCAGTCAGTGGAAAGTAGCACAAATAGTTATGCTGCTAAAGTCTGGCAAAAACTCGGTTTTAAAAACCAGTACAACACCATTGAATAAGTACGTAGGTTAGTTAATGTGATCAATCTGGCATTTGAAGAAAAGAACTATTGCACGGCGGCATTTTTTGACATTAGCCAAGCCTTTGATAAGGTTTGGTATAAAGGCTTCCTATTCAAATTAAAACAAAACCTTCCACACGCTTTTGTCATTGTCATCACTTCCTACCTAACATTTAGGTTTTTCCTAGTCAGATATCAGGACAAATAAACTGGTCTAATTCCGCTCGAATCTGGTGTCCCACAAGGTAACATTTTGGGGCCCACATTGTATCTTTTGTACACCGCGGACCTGCCGACAACCGACAAAACTACAACAGCCACGTATGCGGACGATGCTGCAGTCCTAGCAGTACATACCGATTCAGTTATTGCATACAATACCTTCAAGAACATTTAAATAAGTTACAGATTTGGTTGACTACTTGGAAGTTTAAGGCAAACGAGTCTAAATCGGCAAATGTAACGTTTACATTAAACAGTGACACCCGTCTTCGACTTATACTGAATGGTAACCAGCTGATTCAAGCAGATGACACAAAGTGTCTTGGAATGTATATGGATAGGAACTTGACCTGGAAGAAATACATATTTACAAAACGAAAACAACTCGGCATAAAGCTCCGGCAAATGTACTGGATGATTTGTAGAAGATCACGGTTGTCACTTGAAAATAAACTACTCTTATGCAAAATTATCTTGAGGCCTGTGTGGACTTATAGGATTCAGCTATGCGGTACAGCCAGTAATTCAAATCTGAAGATCCTACAGCGCTTTCAGAACAAGGTCTTGACAACATTAGTTAATACCCCATGGTATGTTCCAAATCACGTAATCTCAAATTACATCCGTCAAAGAAGAAATAAACAAAATTTACTGAGAATTATGGTGTTAAAACTATCATACAAATGTGCTCGCTAAACATTTATTTGAAAACACGGGTGAAATGCAACGTCTAAAACGTTTCAAGTCCAATGACCTAATGGACAGATTTAATTAGTTACGTACATATATAGAATAAAAAATAGCTTAAGTTACATCATACAGCACTACTCATCCATTAAGTTAAAGGAAAGCTTCATTGGAAGCAACTCCTACAAGTTATTGTACTTATGTATATTATATTACATATAAAATTGTTTATTGTTCAAACGTGGCCAATAAGGAAGGAAGGCAAAAAGGAGTAAAAAAAATTATAGCTTCATAAGATGGAAAATGGGTATTCAATTAGATGATATAATTTTATGCACCATTTTTGATGTGAAATTCTAATGAGATTTCGATGCGTACAGAATAGCATTCAAACGCAGTACATGTAGCACAGAAACTGTACCTTTATGCATTCTGTGTGTAAATTTTGTTACAAAATAAAATTGTACCAGTTGAGATTTTCGTTTTGAACTTTAACAATTTGTACCTTAGCTCAAAGCTAGCCTTTATAACCCAATCGACAGATCTAGATTTCTAAAATACATTGTTCCCATAATTCGTGTACAATTAGCTGCGTTGAATCAATAGTCAGTATTATGAATAGGTGTTGTTAAATCAACAATGGAACCCAATGCAATATAGAGTGAGTAATTAATTATTAAATGTCACGGTTTACTTAAGAGTACAAACTCTGATTTCAACTTTTATTTCAATGATTCAATGGCTTAGTAAAATAAAAATAGAAATTTCATGACACTATTCTGACAGTACATACGGATATATATTTTTAAACAAGTGGATTTGACATTTTTAGTATATGAGAAAATAAAAACACGAACACACACTTTCAAAAGCTTAATTTATATCAACGTATTCAAACGTGTAAACGTTTTCTTGTTGCGAGAAAAGCTGTCACAAATCCTTTCAATAAGCTATATGTCAACGCTATTTTATTAATTTTTTTGATACGAATATTTCAATAATAAAATTCAATACTTAGGAATAAATAATACTGTTTCCTTTTATATAAAATATGTGGAGTATAATCAAATGTGTGGCTATTGTAAAAGTGTATATAGGTGGAAAATATCTAATTTTAAACCTTTGAAAGAAATTTGGTAACGTGCATTTAATATAGATTTATGATTCTTTTATAATGGAGAAATAAGTATAAGCTTTTAAGGAAATTGAACTGAAGTTTGATATTTGCCAGGTTAGTACTAACGTACTTTGTATTCTATTCAAAGGGAAAATGGTTTTGTGGGAATAAATGGGATGGCATTTGACTGATAAAGGTAGAAAAGGTATTTAGAACCTGCATAACCAGAACTATAATGATGACAAATGGCTATTTGGATTGTGTTACGGTCTAAAATGGCAGTAGAACAGGGTAATACATAAAACGATGGATGTCGGAGTTCAGTGGTTGGGGTGGGGATATTATTAACCTTTTTTGCGTAATTCAAGATGGTCACAGTAGGGGTTGTCATAATCGAATGGGGGTCAGAGTATTTGAAATTAACAACATAGGGGTTGTAACGCCTTATTACGAAGGTTCACAGCTCGTCTAAATACCCAAATAACTTGCTTACCTTTTATCGTAATCACAGGTAGCTACAGGGATCTGCAGGTGATGCGCCAATGCTTGAAGTGCTTTCAAAATAGTATTTGTACGTATTTTATAAGTACGTAATACAAGTACAGCTACTGATCTGACTATGATCTAATGAATTTTATAGTTACGTTACTTATTAAACCTATAGATAGAAGTCGCAGGATTCTATCATGAAAAGCGTGATGCTACGTAATATAAAGCAACTTAATAACTCAAGATGAACTATTTGTTTTCTGTGCCACTTGGTTAATATAATCTCGTAACAGTTATTTACACCGAGATCTTGCACTCCTATGTACGGTTTAAGGAACGAACGTTATAATTAAACAAACTAAATCAAGCGGTTTATATACAGTGAGTTCTCTAGTTACTAGCGGGCCGTGAACCTGAATGTCTTAATGTTCAGGAATGGACGTTTTATTTCCTCCGCACAAAAGGCTACTTGAATCCAAAAATAAGGGAAGGCACTAGGTTCTAACACCCAACCCCTCTTTTATGTATGCTTATGATGTCCCTTCGGACGTGTAAACCAAATCTTAATTTAAAACTCCAATCTAATAGGGGTAAACAAACCTAAACCATATTTCGTTCTCTAAATTGGGATACTAAATTCTATTATCATTTATAATAATTCCGGATATCTTCAAATACGCACAAAAGTACGTTATTAAACAATGGTTTCCAAAATTTATGCTTTATCACGTTCAGCTTTCCTGATCCATACTACATGTCGGGTACTAACGAATTACCTATAGCTTGAGACTGATGAAAAATACTCGATACAATCATGCACACACGCGAAAATAATAAAGCAGCTTATGTTAAACAGAAATGATGAGTTTGGTTGTTATATTATTATTTTCAGAATAATTACACTGCTTAATTGGGAGTTTACCTTGTTTAAGTAAGGACAAAGGAACATGTATTTAAAATATGATATTTCATCAATTATAGCAAAAAATGTGGACAATTGATTTCTAAACCTCTTGTCCACTTAACAAACGGGTGCTTAACTGTAATTTGTTTTCTACAAGTTTCAAAAGCTTTTAAATTTATTTGTCTTTTTAACAAAGTAGGTTCCCAATTAATCAGTAACTACAGAACAATTGAACTTCTGGTTATATTTTCAAACATATTTAAAAAAGTGGTTGCTGGCCAAATTATAAATTTTCTTGAATGCAATAAAATAATATCTAGTGATAAATATGCATATCAGAAAGGAAAATCAACAACAGTGGCACTTTGTAAAATATTAAACTTTTTGTATCAAGAACTTGACAAGGATAACGATGTAACGGCATTGTTTGTGGATCTTAGCAAAGCATTCGATTGCGTTGATTACGAAATCCTGTTGAAAACATTGAACACAGCAGTCTACAATGTTATTACACCGTAGACCATTGTTTCAAATATCATTGAACTCTTGATAAGTTGGTTAGCTGAGAGAAAACAAGTTGTCTACTATCTAAGTGCCACATCATAAAAACGTGATATAGAATTAGGTGTTCCCAAAGTCAAAAAAAGTCGAAAAGCACTTATGTCAAAGTTTGGAAAATTTTCATCTTACGAAATTGTGGCCATTTAAAGATCGCAATGAATGTATTTTTGCAAATCAATTTTTGAAATAGGTATCCAGGTAAAGATAGTTTATTTATAATTAAGTCGCCCTTGACAAAGACAGAAAATGACATTTTATTTGTCAATATTTGGTTGTGAAATATTTCAATTTTAAACTGGCGTACAAAGGTATACAATTAAGTTTTCATACTTATAATGCCCAGAAGGCACAGAAATCAAGAATATACAGATATTATTAAACCACTTGGAGTTCATAATAATAATGCTGGTACGCAGAGCGTGAGAACTGCCAACGTTCTCTTACTAGGCGACACCCTGATCATGAAACAATAAGTGCTTTTCAAGTTCGCTCACTTGAAACTGGGTGTTTGTTTCCTAACATGATTCATGCTGGTCGTCCTAGACAGGCAACATGGGAACAGGAAGGGCAATCACTCCACCACATTGTAGAAGATCCGTCTGTAAGTACCAGTATCTTGGAAGCCAATCGTCGCCGTCGTCATCGTACTATTCACAGGTTCATACAAAGGAAAAGATCTATATCCTTATCACTTACAGCCGGTTCAAAAATTGCATCCTAAAGATAGTGAGTTGCGCTTACTATTCTGTAGATGGTTTCTAATTGCTTAGAGACAAATGAAGACCATTGTGAGAAAGCGCTGTGCAGTGATGACGTCCATTTTAATCAACAAGTGGTGTTTAACCAGCATAAATTGCATAGCTGGAATTACGCAAATCCACATAAAATTAAAGAATCACATAAGCAGGTGCGTTAGGGTGTAAATGTGTAGATTGGTCTTTTGGGTAACGACATTATAGGACCACATTTTCTGCCTATAATATTAAACGCAGGGAGTTATACAAATTGTTGCGAAATCATATTACCTACCTTTTTGGAAGAAATTCCTTTATTGCAACGTCAAACTATTATGTATCAACATGATGGAGCGCCTGCTCATTATTCTCGAAATATTCGAGATACTAAATGGTCGATTTCCCAATAAAATGGATCGGTTGCGGAGGACCTATTTCTCGGCCACCTAGGTCCCCGAATTTCAACCCAATAGACTTTTGACTTTGGGGCCAATTGAGAAGTGCGGCATACTAAGTCTTACCGAGTAATGAAGATGACGTTATGGTTCGTATTTATGGAGCTTTACCTCAAATTACAAAAGAAACAATAGGTCGTGTTGAAAACAATTTTCTTCACCGATTAATTACATGCATAGAACAAAATGGGGAACATTTGCCTTTGTACATTTAAGTATTTTAATTTTATATGTCACTTGGTTTAAATTAATAAAGTATTTTTACTTGGATATTTGAAAACATAATTGCAATTTTTAATATGGCCATAATTTCGTAAGGAGGAACTTTTCGAAACTTGACATAAGTGATTTTCAACTTATTTTTGGTCATGTAGTATAACCCCGGTGGCTGAGGAATTAATTTTGGGACACCCTGTATATTAGAGCCATTATTATCTATACTCTACTGCAGTGCAGATCAATATACATCCTCCTTTTTTTCAGTGTTTGCTGACGATATTAAACTTGTAGCATCAGATGAGAGTATTGATTCCATCACTAACTCATTAAAGCAAGATTTACAATCGTTAAACCGATATCTTTTAATGAATAAATTAGTTTTGAACCAAAGTAAAACATATACCGTGTAATTTCACCGATTTAGTAAAGATACAGAAAGCCTGGTTATAAACTTAAGTAATAAATCTATAGAACAGGCAAGCTAGGTTAAGATAGAATTTGATCTACAATTAAATTGGAAATAACGTACCGGCAATTTGTGTAAAAATTATGCGAAACATTACTACATATTAAAGGGTCTAAATCAAATATTTAGTAAACACGTGCTCAAAACCTTTTACCACTCTAACTTTGATTCTCAAGTACTATATGCCGTTATGTGCTGGTGAAGTTCAGCTGAATATTCATTTTTGAAAAAGGAGTTATTAACGTTATATGCGGTCTTAAGTTAGAGGAATGGTGTAGGCACGCTTTTAACGTTGAGGGTAATTATGTATTGTAAGTTTCAAGTTTGTAAGCAGCAACATAGTTCATTTTGGTTTCCTATATAATTACACTTATTCATCAAGGTTGGTTTATAATCTATCACTAAATATTCACAGGGAAGAATTCCTTAAATCAAATTTATACTTCAGAGGAGCTCCTTTATATAATAAGTTACCTGAAAATTTCGAAATTCATAAACAGAACACGCTCTTTACACCGTAAAGGAATACTTGAGCTTCAGGTTTTAGTCAATTTTACGTTTTAGTTCTGTGTTTTTTAATAGTGTATTTTTGTACTTATGTTTACACAAATCTATACGTTTCGATAACACTTACTGTTATCGTCCACAGTAGTACTAAGATCTTTTGGAAATGTTTAAGACGCTGAAACAACCTTATAAAGTATGAAAACTGAAAACGCAAACATAAGCGTGCTGTTAATATAACAGTTTGATAACCGTGTAAAGCCAACTATAGGAATACAATTTTAGTAAAGAATAACTAGAACCTTAAATTAAATATTATTAGACTGCCTTGATGCGCAAATTTAACAAAATTGAATCAAATTATGATGTAGGTTGTACCTTGGAGGGTTTGCTTTACGCTATATGTTAATAATTTTTTATGTAACTTTACCCACTGCATCCCAAGGCAACGATTTAATATAATTCTCAATATCGGAAGCTATATTTTCAAAAGGTATTACTCTTGGTGTTATCGCCAAATTGTCTATTATATTGCTGCTTGAATTATTGATCAAATTTTGCTTTTTGACGTTTACATGAGATGTCAAACTTCAATTCCATACATTTAAAGGTTAATAAATCTATTTTCTCCCAACCATCTGTATTCAATGTAGATGAAAACGAAATGACTTATTAGACCATATGTTGCTGAAGAAATAAAGAAACTAACTGTGAAGCTCATTGTTGAGAACTATACGGTCTACCAAAAATCCATAGACCATATTTAAGGTCACCTAAAGATGTTTCAAGCCCATTATCATCTCCCGGAGTATATACATTATCTTTCCCAACAATTTAAATTGTGACATTCAGTTTTGACAATATGGAAACATTGTCAAGACAAACTCATTATTAGGTTCCTCTACAACGTAAAGCTGTTGAGATATGTAAACTTTCTAATAACTTGAGCAAGTTTGGCATAAGCATTTACTCGCCACTCGCACTCTTCAATGTAGTTCGTCTCAGTCTACTCGTAATGGTAATCCACCTTCTGTGTCAAATCAAGACATCAATAATTTAGTTAAATTTATTGCTAATATTGTTGGATTGTTTCCGCCAAAAAAGATTGATCGTTTCCTGTTGTAAGTATGAATGGCTCACTTCTTAAGTTCTTAGACTCTATATATATGGTCTTTGGTTCGGCTCGCGGTACGGTAGGTCAAAATGTACTAGATTTTTTTGAAAAATTTAAGTTAATTAGGAATGTGCTAATAGATATAGCTGAACAAGTACATCTAGGTACACTACATATAATTCATACACGTGTATATAGTTAATGTATACTTAATTTAATTTGTTTAATGTTTAAGTGTTTTGTCGTTCTTTAGCAGCCTACATGAAGTAGTCAGCCTAACTTAATAAGGTTTCTCTATCTACGTTGGAAATGATTGTATTTTCGAATCTATCATGACTTGATATCTTCTTTCAGAAAGCAGTTGCTTGTAAGATAGGCTTTTGTGTAGATCATTACCTCCCGGCAACCCTTTCTGCTGTATAAGGCCCAAATTCAACTTCGCCCAGAATACAATTCTCACCTCTGGGTTGGTGTTCCCCAACAGGCTCTCGATATTGTTGATCGTATTAAAAAAAGCGATTGGGAGTATAGAAGAATCGTTTCAGTTCTTTCTTTGTACCCTCAAACAATGGCTATTGCGCTTCTGAATTACATAATTTGATACTATCTCGGGCCACTTTTACTACGGTTATTCGGATAGCTCATTCACATCATCAACATGTAGTACAACTATCCACTTGGTGTCATGGAAGACTTTACCACAAACGTACATCTCTTACTAGCTGCAGTTTCGTGACGTGTGTACAAATTTGTGATGCCTAAAACATCTCAAGCGTGTTGGTATGTATGGTTTCACTGTAAGATGAAATGCCGCCTTAAATGTCTTTGGTAGATTGGGTCAATTAAAAGCGAGGTTACACGTTCGTGTAGGGTAAATCATACCATTTCTTTTAACATTGATTTGTCTGGCGTCCATCACTCCCTGACTTAACATTTTTTCAATTATTACGTCATTTGCTGCGTTGTTGAGATCGTTGTCACTGATTACACCTTTTGAATAGTTTAAGGTTCTGTGTGATATTACAAAAACGTCAAATTCTATGAACTTATTTACTTTCAGAAGTTTATTTCCCTGTTTAACCGATATCGTCGCTACCAGTAGTGCGCCTTTTATCTTTTTTACATTCTTTGTTTGACTCACCCTTGAGAAGCCCTCACCTGCCATTTTGGTAATAAAAAGCTGGGGCACATAAGCCCACTCTCTCGATTTATCAATACGAGATCCTACGGAACCTCCTTCTCCAACCTTTGGCACTCAAATTTTTACTAACTGGAACGTTCATTCTGTTTCCACGAAAACGGGAAGAAGTAAAAAGTCGACCACAGTAGTGCTCCCATGCTATGGTAAGGCGTAGATACTGTGGAGGGGAACCATTTCCCGTACAGAGAGTTTCAACGCTAAGGACTAGGCTCTCCCCTGGCTACGCTCAGCTTTCCCCTCGCACAATTCCTTCGACACGAAAACTGCAAAACGACCTTGGGATTGGGGGATTTCTTATATAGGTTACCCTCCTCGCAGTGCAGGCGATTAATACAAGACCATCGACCATTAACTGTACGACGTTCCCTAACCACGCCTTCCTAGAGTCTCTGAAGTACAGTTCGGGGTTGTGGTATTAAGATAAGGCTAGCGCTCAGCATTCCCCGGCTAGGTATCCTGGGCTAGCCACATCTGTATTCGCTTTTGACGGCGCAAGTCTTGGGACGAGTAGAATAAAAAAGAATAGGTTTCAATAGGTTTCTTAGATTTCGCTGGGAACCTGAAGAGATGAAGTGTTGGAGCAGGGGTGCCCTGACAGGAAAGAGTTAAAGTAAGGGAATCCACTCGAGACTAGTTTTATTATTATTATTTATTATTTATAGTCTTTCTGTTAATTACACTACTTTATGTGTCGGTAATAATATAATATAATTAATGAATCTTAGGTCTTAGTAATATAAATTTAAAACTCTACGAACTATACTGTATGTATTTAGTAATACTACTTTCTGCATTTAAAGATATAATGTTGAATTCATCCGTAGAGTTCTTAACACGTCATGAATTTTTCTTGGTATTTCACCAACAGCTCCAATTATTATTGGAGCTATGATAACTTTATCTGCTTTCCACCTCTTCTTAATTTATTCTGCTGTCGGGCTGTACTTCTTTATTTTTTCGGAATATGCTTTTTGTATATTAACACCGAGTGGTATTGAAATATCTATTAAGAATGTAACCTTTTCAGCGTTTAATGTTAGCACATTGTCTGGAATGCCGTTTGAAATCGGTCTATCAGTGATTATTTTTCGATTACAGTAAATTCTTGTTGTTTCATTTTCACATACGGCGGGTGGGTTGTAGTTATACTATGGCATTTTTATGTCCACGTATTTTATTCTTAACTCTTGATGCAGTATTTGGCCAACCTGGTTATGTCTATCAAGATATGCTCTTGGAGATAACAGTGAACTTCCTGAAATGATATGTTCTATGTTCTCATCAATGTTGCCGCACATCGTCATTTGGTACTTTCAAGATTTTCATTAATTATTTTTTTACGATATACTTTCGTAGCTACTACCTGGTCCTGCATGGCAGCTATAAATCCCTCAGTTTCAGGAAAATTATTTCTATTTAAGGGCCAAGCTTGAGAAGTCGAACTATCTATTTCATTGTTATCCAATATTGTTAGATAACGGGTATGAATTGGCTTGTTCTTCCAATGGTATTTTTATTCAGAGAGACTAAAGATTTTGGATTTTGGACTATATTTTGTGTTAGAAAGTTTTAATAGAGACATATTTAGGTCTGCTTGAACAATTGCCTGGTGAATTGCTTTCTACACGAAATACTGGCGTAGTTTGTCTATTTGCAAGTAATGTCTGGTTTTAATACATGGTATTCCATGACCTTAATGACTTCTTGGCAACTGGAGCCTTTCAACTGAACTATGTGGATGATGTCATCTTCATTTAAAGAAAACTTTTCTAGTGCTAATGTTTAGTACACCTAGTTCAGTATGCCCACTTTAATATACAAAAACTTAATGTTATTATTTTTTTTTTTTTTTGATAGAAGGTGGGAAAACTTTCAAAAGGCACCGGTATCCTAGGAGTCCGTCAGTGTGGGATTTCTACCCACTAAAGGCCCACCTCCTAGACCATCGACTACACAGGTAATTAGCTCTCTCATTACGTACTTATGCGTTGATAGATGCTGTATACACGTTAATATCTAAAGTAATCAAATTGAGAAAAAGTCAATTGACTCAGTTAGGTATTACGGGTATTACATATACTTACAATCAGCTACAATTTGTTATACAGTCATATGACTCTGAGATAACTATTTTTACAGACGCGTGATATACCCGAACTTCCCCATTATCGACAATTGCACTATCACGCAGAATCATCGGTATCAAATGGCGTATGTCATCTATGAGTTCGTCAAAACGAAAACCTACAGCGTGTTCGAGATCCATCAGCACACGGGTTTGCTTTGGGAAACAGGAGTTGGTTATTGTGATTATCCATATGAGACCTAGCTCCGCTCATGTAAGGGGTCATCAGTACGTTTCTTCTCATTTCGAGAGGTAGCATATCAGATTCTATGTAGAGACTTAAGGTTAGGGTGGTTGGAAAGGCCTCGATACAGTATAGGGATCCCTAAGTTGTGGATTCGATCCAATAAATTTAGGATTGAATAGATTATGCTTGCATATTCTATTGGTGATAGTATGACCGTTTTATATATTGTCAACAGCATTTTAGGTTCTGCTCTCCATTCGGTATGCGAGAAGACATTTATGATATCTCAGTTTTTTTTTTGGTATTGCCTCTAAATCTAGAACATGCTCCTCCATGTAAGATTATTGTCAAACTGTAAACCGAGGAACTCGATTGTTGTCAAGCAGTTTATTGTGATCTCCTAAATATAGAGAAGTATTATAATGTGGTTTTGTCAGACGACGAAAGTGTAGCATTAAGTGTATTATTATTTATTTCCTAACCCACATACAGTGGAATTCTAAATATTATAGGGGACTTACTGCAACTATAATACGACTTTTTGTTTAAGAATGTTATACCTACGAGTAATTATATAAAATAAAGAGAGAACTATAATTAACACAGTAAATATTAACATCATTAATTTATAGACAAGAATTTACGACATGTTCAAGTGAAACCGTTTTTGCAATATTGCGGTCTAAAATTAAATTTAGTAAATGGATTTTAATTTGGAAGACACTACACCTGTGCCCGAAATAACTATAGGTATTATCTGAACTTTTGTTAAATTCCATACTGTCATCATTTCTATAGCCAATTCTTCAAATTTTTTATTTTTTCGAATTCTCTTTTGAACACATCTGAGGATAATAGCATGGCTATTTCAACAATAACAGCACTTTTTAAATTTTTCTGAGTAGTACAATGTCAGGTCGGTTATGTGAATTTTTTTATCGGTTATTATTAATCGGTCCCAGTGTAACAAATACTCAGTGTATTCTATAACCGATTCCGGAAAATATTGGCAATAGGGTCTGACATTGTTTAATAAATTACATTTCTTACCAATTAGTTGGTGTAGAATTTTGCAAATTTGGTTATGTCTAGAAAGATAGTCAGTGCGAGCGAGAGTCGAACAACCAGCTATAATGTGTTGAATAGTTTCATTTGGACAATTATTAGAAACATCGAGACTCATGATATGCTTTCTATAATTTCATGTTGCAACAACACAATCTTGTATTGCACAAATGAATCCTTCAGTTTCTGAATATAATATTCCATTCGCTAACCAAACCACTGGAATCTTTCTATCAACTCCTTTCGAATATAAAATGTAAAATTTTGCGTTTCCAGTTTAATTCAAAATTAATTGTTTCGTTGAATTCTTTTTTTTCTTAAATTTCGTACCGAATAGTTTTTGTCTAAATTAATATTATATTAAAAACGAATAGATTTTCTAAGGAATAAAAATACTGTTTCCATCACCACCATCCTTTCTTTTAATATATAATCTTTGAATTGCAGAATTTCGATGTAGATATTTATATTTTGATGGTCCTTACGTAAGCCCTACTGTTGGGCGTCAATTTGTGATGGTTCACACGTTGGGTGGGAATTTGTGTTAGCTTTAATCTTGAGGTGACATTTGGTGTTAGTTTCAAACATACACCGGTTTGGGCGCCATTTGTAACGGGCGTAAGCATGGACCTAATTCTTTGGTTTGCTTACTCGTCACAAAAATTGAACTTTAGTGTTCTTTATTTTATTTTAATAATTTCAAAGTTCTTTAATAAAAATTTATATTGTTTTTGTGAAACCTAGAATGATTACTTTTTTTAATTGGATCTGAATGGTTTTAATTTGTAAAGATACCATTCATCAGATAAATGTTATCTCTTATTACCATTGTGTTTCGGTGTGAGTAAATGAACTTTAAATATTTGCCCACAAATTCCTTTTTTATCAGAATGCCCCAGCTCGCTTAATTGTAAAAGAAGTAACTACTGTTATCATTTATCAGAATTGCATTCAATGAACTTAATATATGTGATTGATCAATGCATTGAATTTTTTCGTCCAGTATTCGTATAAGCTTTTTTAACATTCGTAACAGTCAAGAATAAAAATAAATCAAAAATGTTACTTGTTTAATTACTGCAATTCGCAATGCAGAAATTTTTCGTTCACAGTAACGTATAACAATCAAACCTAATATAACAACAATAATTCATTATCAAACTTGAATGGAATGTTCTCCGTTCAATATTGATATTCAAATTCAAATTCAGAGAAAGTAAAACACAGAAACGCTGGATATATTGTTAGTTCTTTAATGACCACTGTAATTGTTTATAGTTTTAACTGCCAAAAGCGTGCTACAACAAACCGTAACACTTCTTCTTTGAACATCAATAAATTCAAGTTACTGTTCTTTATACATTGATTTACCAATTTGGATCGATTATTGTCTTTTATATTTATTATTCAGTATTAAAAACAATTAATAACCGCTTCTGATACGTACAAACGCGTTATTTCAAATTATTCGTCACCTTTAACGCGATTTTAACTTACGGCCTAATCTTTTTATCATGCCTTCATTCCACTGTAAATTTTTTTTTTTTTTTTTATTATTAGTAAATTTACAATCTGCTCTACTCATGGAGCATTAAGTAAATGTGATGTAATTTTAACAGACTTTGTTTGGAGAAACCACTCATTAGTGATACTCCTGCAGTAATCATCTTATAAATTTTAGGGTATTCGTAAGTCGTAAGGCCAATTTCTCTTGAGTCTTCTTAATGGTGGATGCGCAGTGGTTAGTTGCTGAACCAGATTATTTGAATGACCCTGTAGTCTATCGTAGTAGTTTTGGGCAAATCTATGTATTTCTTCCTCGACAAATGGAATACCAAGATCTTCGTGTAAAGTTTGATTCGTGACGTACCATGGAGCATCAACCAGGGCTCGAAGTGTTTTGGACTGGAATTGTTGTATGGTTTTTCCTAGTTGGTTTACAACATCCCCACAGTTGAACACCATACGTCCAAATAGGTTTTAAGATGGATTTGTATATTAATAGTTTGTTGGATAGGGATAGTTTTGATTTCCTTCCAAGAAGCCAATACATTTGACGAAATTTGAGACTTAATTGCTGGCGTTTGGTTGTAATATGCTTTTTCCACGTGAGGCGTTGGTCCAAGTGCATGCCCAGGTACTTGGTTTCAGTCTTCACCGGTATTGGGTCATCGTTAAGAGTAACGGGGGGACACAAATTAGTTCGCAAAGTAAATGTCACTTGTGTTGATTTAGTATGATTGATTTTAATGCGCCATTTATCGAGCCATTCGTTTAACAGGTTTAGGTGGTTTTGGAGATTTTCGGATGCTTGAGTAGGATCTTGATGTGTGGACAGGATAGCAGTGTCATCAGCAAAGGTGGCGGTAACAGTATTTATGGCTTCTGGTAAATCAGCGGTAAATATCAGGTAAAGTAGGGGACCAAGGATACTACCTTGGGGAACCCCGGAATTTATTGGATAATATTCAGAGATTTCGTTATTATGCTTGACTGAAAAGAATCTGTCTGTAAGGTAAGATTTAAGGAGAAGATAGTAGTAGCTTGGCATTAGTCTCTTTAGTTTGTATAGTAACCCAGTGTGCCAGACTTTGTCAAACGCCTGGGTTACATCTAGGAAAACAGCGGTACAAAATTTCTTTTCTTCGATGCTTTTCGATATTTCGTTTACTATTCTATGAACTTGTTGCGTTGTCGAGTGCTTTGCTCGGAACCCAAACTGGTGCAGTGGAAGATGTAGTGAGATATCCGTGTTTTCTAACAGTCTTTTAGGAATAATTTCTCGAAGACTTTTCCTAATATGGATAGAAGGCTAATAGGTCTATATGAACTAACATCTTCTGGAGCTTTTCCAGGCTTAGAAATCATTATTATATGTGCATATTTCCATAGCAGAGGATAGTACGACAAGCTTAACATACGGTTGAATATGGTTGTTGTTAACACAATAGCTTTTTTAGGGAGCATTTTTAGCATTTGGCCTGTTATCAAATCGTACCCTGGTGCTTTATGAGGGCTTAGTTTCTTGATTTCGAATTGTATCTCTGCAGGTGAAAAAGGTTTGATTGGTAGGGACATTTGACAGGGGGTGTCTAAGTATTCAATAATGCTTGCATCTATTAGGTTAGAATTAAAGGGTTGAAAAACAGATGATAAATGTTCCGCGAACATATCAGACTTTTCCTTGTTTGTTCTTGCCCAGGTTCGATCAGGTTTTCGTATTGGCGCAATAACAGCTTGTGGCCTTTTGAATTTTTTCGTAGCTCTCCAGATAGTATAATCTTCCTGTTTAAGATTTGTGAGATAGTAGTTAAAACTAGTATTCTGGCAGTCTGATAGGACAGCTTTCAGCCTTCGGGTTAGTCTGTTGTAATTTAGTTTATCCACAGGACTTCGAGATCTTTGCCATTTTGAGCGAGCACGTCTTTTTTCGGCGATTAGCTGTTTTATATAGAGAGGTATGCTGTTTCCATGTCGTGGTTCATATTTTCAGGTGTTGCTTTCCAAGCAGCTTCTTGGATAAGGGTGACGAGATTTTTAACAACAAGGTCTAGGTCTTCGAGGGTTTTAATGCGCATCTTAAGATTTATTTTGTTCTCAATAAGTTGTTGATATATAGGCCAATCGGTTCGCTTGGATGTTAGTCTAGGGACAGTTCTTTATTTAGCGGTCTAGTACATAAGCTTAATATTACTGGGACGTGGTCCGATGATAAATCGTTATTTGGCTCAATTAGAAAATTATTTGTTGTGATCCCGTGCGAAATAAAGAAATCTAACAAATCAGGAGTCTTGTTTAGATCAGCGGGCCAGTAGGTCGGTTCTCCAGTGCTGTGATGATTATAGTTATTTGTCGTTATTGCTCTAAGTAGGTTTCTACCTTTTGTTGTGCATAGTCTAGAACCCCAGTAGGTATGCTTTGCATTCCAGTCTCCGCCAACTATAAATCTATTTCCGAGACTATGGAAGAATTCAGTATATTCGTCCGTGGTAATTGTATGCCTAGGGGGTGAGTAGATTGCAGACACGGCAAATGACCAATAGAATGTGTTTACTTCCACGTTTGTAGCTTGTATTTTTGCAGTTTTGAACGAGTTTAGCGGTTGATGTGATATAGAGCTTTTAATAATTATTGCAGCTCCTGCGTGTGCAGTACCATCAGGATGGTTTGTATTATATACGGAGTATTTTGGGATATGAAGTACAGTTCTATCGGTGAAATGTGTTTCTGAAATTAACATAAGGTCTATTTTGTTTAGATTTAAGTAAGTTATTAACTCTTGTTTATGGTTTAACAAACCATTTGCGTTCCATGTAGCTATACGAAGTATACTCGCCATTATCGGGTTAGTTTAGTGACTAGAGTTGACAGTAGGTTAAGCATTATATTGTTTTGGTTCATTAATTGCGTAAACATATTCTTAAACTCATTTAGAAAAACAGTTAATTCTCCTGTATTGGCTTGTTGTTCGTTGGGTCTGCTAGTATTAATATGGGATTGTGCAACTGAGGCATACGTAGGCATGTAGTTTTGTGATTTTTCATTGTTAGGTAAGATCGTTGCAGTGGGAATTTTGAGAATAATTTTCTAAGTCAATCCAAATTGCATTTTTATTATAATGGCAAGGAATAGACCACATATCCTTCCAATACTGCCACATATTACTATTTTCGGGAAATTTATTGTTACAATTTTTATTTAGATTTCTGAAAAATTTTGAGTTATGTCCAGAGAATAACTTGTTTTCAAATTTTTTATTTGTGCAGGAGCAATGTCGTCTTAAGACAGTAACTTTTAATTTTTGCTTTAAATTATCTAAAATATTAATTAATTTTGTCCAAAACGTCTTCGTAATTAATTCTAACATTACATTTTTTCAAAATTTGTATTACCTTGAAACATGTCACATTTTTCTGATTGTCCAAACATGCAGTTAAAATTCCAATATCTTTACGTAATTTTAATATCCTTTCTTCTGAGCGAAGTTTCCAGTCAGGATTTTTATAGTGAAAATTTTGATAATTAATATTGCATAAATTTTTGTGATTTCGCTGTATTATTACAGCAGCTGCACAGTAAATAGCTAAATGTATACAGGCAGTCCTCTACTTACGAACTTTCGAAGTTACGAACAAATCCGACAGAAGGCAGGTTAACATGATCGTAAGAGGTAGGTAGGTGAGAGGCTCTTAGTTGAGTTTGGACTGTACCCGTGTGTCAATCGTGTGTGGTATCATTGTTTACTATTAAAGTGCAGTTGGTTATTTTTAATGTACACTCAAGTTTATTTTTTAAGTTTTACGTTAAAAACATTTACAGTACAAATGTATATGTACATAGTATGTACATTTCTGAACCCTTGGTTGTTCAGTTTGTTAATTTTTTTGTATTTTACCTCCTAGTTACTGAATTACCTGTAAATTGTACCGTTTACTGAACATGAGTGGAAAACGGAAAGATAGCGAAAGTGTGAAGTGTGGAGGAAAGAAGAGAACAATCACTATGGAAAACAAAATGGACATAATTAAGCGCTCTGAGGACAGTAAATGTCTGATATTGTGCGGAAATACGGAATGAACCGTTCTACGGTTGGAAAATTTTGAAAGACAAGACTCGTATTTCGGAGCATGTTAAAAGTTGCGCCCCTATGTAGTCTACAAGGATTACTAAGAGAAGAGGAACAATTATTGAGGAAATGGAAAATCTGTTGACCATTTGAATGGAAAGTCAACAACAACGTGGAGTACCTCGTAGTTTTAATCTCATACAAGGAAAGGGAACGTCTTTATATGAAGACTTAATTAAGAAAGATGAGAATTCAACTGATTCACCATTCACAGCGATCCATAGTTGGTTTCAGAGATTTAAGAAGCGTAGTAATTTTCACAACGTTAAGATAACAGTCGAACCTGCCAGTTCCGATATCTCCGCTGCTATTGAATTCCCAAAGATTCTTGACAATATAATAACGACTGAAGGATATCTGCCACAACAAATTTTCAATGTTGATGAAACAGGTTTATTTTGGAAGAAAATGCCAGATCGATCATACATATCTAAGGAAGAGAAATCTATGCCTGGATATAACGCTGCAAAGGATAGGCTTACATTAACGATTGGGGGAAACTGTTCAGGAGATTACAAAATTAAACCTGTTTTAGTGTATCGCGCTGAAAATCCAAGAGCTCTAAAATATATTTCTAAAGATGTATTGCCTGTTGTCTGGAAATCAAACAGTAAGGCTTGGGTTACTTTGGCGGTTTTTGAAGAATGGTTTCTCGAAAATGTTACACCCGAGTTGAAAAAATATTGCAAGGAGATTAACATCCCTTTTCAGATATAACTCAAGCTTGATAATGCACCCATAACACTTAAATCATTTGCAACCGAACGTCAAAGTTATTTACTTGCCGCCTAATACAACGTCACTGTTGCAGCACATGGATCTAGGCGTCATCGCTTCTCTAAAAAAATATTAATTGGTTCCTACATTTAAGCAAGCTATTAAGGCGATAGATGAAAAGAACTGCACAATACTAAAAGAATTTTGGAGAAAATTGGAAGCTACAAGAAATATAGATTGTGCGTGGTATGAAGTTAAGACTTCAAACATGAAAGGTGTATGGAAGAAACTGTGCCGCGTTTTTTTTTTTAAATGAAAGCGTTGATAATAATTATGTAGAAGAAAAGGAAGGAGAGGTCATCAATAATATTTTAGGTCTAGGCAACCAGTTGAATTTGGAAGTAGAAACAGAAGACATTCATGAATTACTTTAAAGTCATTCATAGGAGTTGACAAATAAAGAGTTGCTCAAAGTAACAGATCTAAAAGCAGGACCGATTGATACTGGAACTGAATAAGAGGATCCTGAGACATTTACTGTCAAACAACTGACAGAAGGTTTCAGTTTAATAGAAAAGGCGCTTGCGTGTTTCCAAACACAAAACTCAAACGAAAACAGATTTTCTATAGTTTGACAATCGCCGTATAAAATGATTCAAAAATCTGTTTTAAATGGAAAATGATGTTCAGAAGGCGTTATCCTGGCCTTCTACTTTTAATTTTACTATAGCAATTATAATTATACCCCATAAAAGTGATAGGTCTGAGAAATGAATGCGTGCTGTTTATCAGACACTTCATCGCGTGTCAAATCAGAGAGTGACCTCGCAGAATTGTTTGCATAAGAGAATCAGCCGTGCCCTCCATCCTTGTCTTTGCTAGCACAAATAAGGAGTTGCGTTAAGTCAGATATAATTAAGTGCCTCACCAACACCACGGAAGATGCTATTCAATACCCAAACATTACACTCTCAAAGTTTAACGCCAAGCTATTCGATTGGAACACATGCTTCCTCCTGGTTCTTCGAGTACATTGCATGAGTACATCGACTTCATTTTCGTTTATATCAATAGAGAATGTTCTTCCGGAGTTAAGAGAATTGGTGTAGTCTGGGACTCATACATCAAAACCAGATTGAAAAGCGCTAGTGGACACGGCGAAAGGGTGGTCGTATTACCTACGACAATGATTCCTAAGAAGTTTTGGTCCGTCTTCCTTTGAAATTCTGAAAACAAGAGACACCTGTTTGGACTTCTCGCGCTTGCCTTGAAAACCTTAAAGTAGATAGCGTAGAATTTTACACCAACATAGAGTCTGAAGTTATCGCCACCTCAAGAGCAGTCGTATCCGACATCAGTCCATCAAATCAAGACGAAGCAGACACAAGACTTATTCTGCACATTGTATGTTCTCGTTTTCGCTGTGCCGTACCCTGAAAAAATTCCTGGTCTCGATGGGTTGTGGGTCTCCATAGGCACTGGTCAGCACCGAACGGTCGTGGATGCAAAGTTTATCTCTAAATATCTTGGTAAGTGCAACATTCGCAGATGTTGCTACTTAATCGGTGATTGTTTGACATCAATTTACTAACAATTGTAAAGGTCTCCGATTTACAGACCCTGAAAAAGCTGCAGCAGTTCCTGTTTTTCATGCAGCAACAGGATGTAATGTAGTTTCTTCTTTCTCGGGAAAGGACAAGAAATCATGTTTTGAAGCATGGCTAGCCAGCCCAATGGCGACTGAAGGCTTTCATGATACTAGCACGGACGATTTAAAGACTGATTTGCCAAAACTGGTAGAATTTGTAGTGGATCACGCTCGCACTTCTGAAGTCAGTTCCGTAAACGAATGTCGACGTTGTTGTTGTTTACGAAAAAGGGACGTCCTCTAGAAGCTATACCATCCACGCAGGATGCCTTAAGACTACATTGTTTAAGAGCAGGGTACCACGGCGATCAGTTGTGGGTACAGTGCTTCAGTTCGGTTCACACATTTCCGGATCCTACTGACTGGGGCTGGAAGCGTTCTACGTCTCCAGAAAAGTACGTTTACTGGGAGCCAATGTGGACTACTCGCCCAGCCATACTAGATTCCCTGGCAATTTTGTTAAGTGTGGATGCAAACAGACCTGTGGGGGCATTTTGTAGTTTCTTTATTGATTGTTTCACAGAAGTGAAATAAATTCTGTTGAAAATCGAATTTGGTGCTTTTCATTTTCCCGCGTGAGTCAAAATGTTCCCTACGATATTACGGTACGGTTAGTTAAGCTTGAGTATGACAACTTTGGAAAAGTTTTACAGTTAAAAAAATTAGTTCCTTCGTGTTTAATGGTAAGACGACACTTAATTATGTTTCAAAGGTAGATTGGTGATTGTATTGGGTGCAGACCACCAAAGATCTGCAAAAACAGCTTTTCCAGGTTTCGCTCCTAGTAGGTAGGCAACACAGTGTAATTGGAGTACCAGTGGCCCATACTAAGAATAGAAGGGTATAATAACACTATCTCAACATCTTTTTGCTTTTAAAAGTGGTTTTTGAATCATTTTTGTACGGCGATTGTCAAGCGATGTCCACCAAAACTGATTTTCCTGAAGTTTCATCCTGTGGGTAGGCAACACCCCATTACACGAGACGCAAGGTCAGATTCGATGGCGCCATATCTGAATTTGTGTCTTAAGGTCTATAAAAGTCGTGTGCAAAGGGACACCTTCTATTCACAAAGAGCACGGTTGGGTCGCTTAATCACCAGGCTAATTGTACAGTTTTTTTTTTATAAGAACACTAATGACACTTCAATATAATCCTGTAATATTACATTATATACATAAAAATACAGTAGAGTTTACTTTTAAACTAGTTGTTTTAAATTTAAAGTTGTTTATTTTATAAATTTATGCATATATGTAGATATGTACGTATGTAGTTATTTTAAATGAGTAATTATAATAAATAATGTATGTACATGTGATTTGAATTTATAATTCCCCTTAACAATCTTAATTCAACATTATTCAAGTAGCCTAAACAGTACATAATTGTAAAAACAACCTTGTACGTACTTGAGTTCTTACGCCAAAAAGGGTCTTTTCGGAAATGTAAACTTTCACCATTATCACACATAATAGAATACTTATCTTTTTTTGTTTTTTTTTAATAGTGTATTTTAAATTATACAATCTAAACGTTTCGATAATACTTACAGTTATCTTCGACAGCAGTAAAATCTGTTGAAATTGTAAAAGATGTAAACAATTTTGTCAAAGTTGAAAAATTAAAACATAAACATCAGCCTGCAATCGATATTGCAGTTTGAGAAACGTATAAAGCCAACTATAGAATTAAATTTTAGTAAAGAATAACTAGGTCATTAAGAATTAAATATTGTTAAACTGCCTTAAAGATGAAAGATCAGAACACTATCGGCGAAAGCTAATAATGGGAAATGTCAGCCAAAAAACACATTTAACAAAATTTAATCAAGTTATGATGTACCTAAGTGTAAAGTTGTGAAAAACTTCAATTTTAAAATGATAGAAGATTACTTATTCGAGACGTCTTCATATAGTAGTTCCAACTAATGCAGGCTTTACACATCCTTTCAAAAGGAGACTTGTCACAATTGTCCTTGGTGACACTGTGCGTAGCTTTAACTTTTATACTAAGTGCAAGCATCAATTTTTACATTCTTGCTATTGCGATCGAAATAGAAATCGAAAAAAATTTGTTGAATTGTTTTTTCAAAATGTCTGCCGGTGTGTCTGTGGTCACTCGCCAGCCGAAACTGCAGGGGTGATTTTGATGAAATATGGAATGAAGGCCTACGAGACAATTATGGTCAGAAAACAAGCTTTTCAACGCAATAGGTACACATGGGGTGAAAATAAGGGTGTTATTTTGGGGAAAATTTACAAATTTTAACATAAAAGCTTGAAATTCAGGTCATCAATCAAAAACTTGCAAAATTGAATATGGCCGCAGTTACAGTCACATATACATTTTTTTATAGAAATATGTATTTCCGATACCATTCAAGATATAAAAGAATTGGAAACAAATATGCGTGGTTAAATAAGGGTTCTTCAAAGAGATATATTTACGTAATAAATTTGCCTACATTATGGAGTCAAACTTAAGCAATTATTCGAAACTGACGTATTCAAATTCTTTCCAAGGATTTTTTTTGTTTTTTTATATTTTCTAGGCAACCAGACACTCTTATGAATGCAACTACCCTGCTTCGTCTAAAGCTACTGGTATAGGAGATATGAATTTTCAAATATTCAATATTGACATTGTTATAACTTTCTAACTATTTTAATTACAAACTTGAGATTGTAGAAATAAACTGTGCTGATTTGCGCCAATGAAATTATATTATCCAGGTAAATACGCTACTTCCGGTTTTTCCGGAAATTGAAAACGTTCCTCGTATTGCTGGTATAACATACACATATTCTTGCTTTATTTGAGAGGAAGCGAAATTTGCTTTAAGACGATATGAAACAGTCCACAGTTATCTTTAAAGATAAGAGAGATATGTATTTTTAACTTTCAACCTACATATACATCAATGCAGGTATAGAAGGTTATGCAATCGACTTTTTTTTCACCATCGCTAAATCGACTTATTAGTTCATTTTACAACTTTTGGCCAAGTTTCGTCAAGATCGGTCATGTCTAGATGACTCGAAGAGGGGGGTGGGGATGTGTTAAAGATAAGAGAGATATCTATTTTTAACTTTCAACCTACATATACATCAATGCAGGTATAGAAGGTTATGCAATCGACTTTCTTTCACTATCGCTAAATCGACTTATTAGTTCATTTTACAACTTTTGGCCAAGTTTCGTCAAGATCGGTCATGTCTGGATGACTCGGAGAGGGGGGTGGGGATGTGTTAAGGTCGGTTTTTGGTTTTTATTAAATATTTCTAAAACAGTTGAATATTTCAAAGATATAAAAATACCCCATATTTTTTTAGTATTTCGCAAGAAAGTCCTGTAATGCTCTAGCATTAATCTAGTTTCAGTTGGCACCATAACCGAGTGTGAGGGAATTATATTCATTGTTGATTGATCTGTGGTTTAAAGTGGAGGGTTTCTGACTTTTTTTCGAGTATTATGGGGGGCGGTGACCCGACAAGACAGCCCCGATAATACAGCCCCCAACAAAATAGCCCCGACAAAACAGCCCAAGTCAAAATATATACCATACATATTTATACAATTTATAATTACTTTACTTATACAGTATGTCTACCTGAGTTGGCGTTAATTATTAAAAACATTTTTGTTTTTTGATCTGCCTTTTTTTCTTTTGAATTGTGTTTTTTGTCTTTAAAATGTTATATTTTTTTATTGTTTTTGTTTTATTTTAACTATTTTTCTTTAACTTTTGTTCAATTGGTTTATCTTTTTTTATGTATTTTTTGCTTAATTCTTATTTTCTTTATTTTTTACTTCTGTTTTCAACAAAACCGTTGAATTTTTTTACTTATTTACACACAAAATAAAAACAAAGATAAATGTGAGTATACAATTTTATTGTAATGCGTATTTGCAAACAAAATTCTACGAACTGTATTTTTCAAAGGTTGCATTAAAGTGAACTTTCCTTTTTCCAAATTTTGTTTGAATGTCATTTATGAGATAATTATTATTACGTTTAGGTTATCTGTATTGTTGCAATTATTAAATTAAATTTAAGGTTAAATAAAAAATTCCAGAATATGTTGACAGAAATAATTTAATGATTCGTCACTTGAGGATCATATTTTTTATATTTTCTGCAAATTTTATATTAACTTAAAGTGTTGTTTTCAGATTTTTGTATTTCCAAATTTTTACTTTTAGCATCATCCCTTTGGTATGAGTAGGTAAGATTGGAGACTTTTGGAACACACCACATTTCCAAGGTCCCACATTTCCAAGGTTTCCACAAAACCAAGGTCCCCACCGTACCAAGGTCAAAAAAGCGCAATGTGTGACCCAAATGCATATCATTACCACAAAACCAGGGTCACAAACCCCGCTTTCCTGTTCCACTACTACGAGGCTATCCGTGTGACATATCATTACCACAAAACCAAGGTCACAAACCCCGCTTTCGTGTTCCACTACTACAAGGCTATCCGACCTAACGCTTTCCTGTTCCACAATTACAAGGCTATCCGTGTGACATATCATTACCACAAAACCAAGGTCCACCGCTTGTCTGTTCCACAATACAAGGCTATCCGTGCGACCTAACGCTTTCCTGTTCAATAACATCCGTGTGACCTGGTTGCCACTCTTACCCACTTGTATGTTTTTACTCACTTTATGTTTTTGCTCACCCACAAAAGAAAAGAAAACGATATGTTAATATATTTAATTAATGTAGAAACATGTACAAATGTATTACTCAGATATATGATTTTCTTTAGGAATAAAACATTTTGATTTAGTACAAGTGCAGAAGGTCCTCTCCACTTCCGTTTCAGTACATCTGCGCGGACGTGGTGCGAGGAGCTGAGCATACGTGCAATGTGGTGCCCATCGTAGATGTTCCTGTAACGGATTGACATCTGGCTGCCATCGGTTTATTCTAACCCCACACATGAAACATTCAACCGTATCGTCTGAAGATGTGGAAATGAATCCTGCTGCAGCAAGCGATGAGGGTGAGTGAACTCCAGACCATGTTCGATACGTTAGTAATCGTTTATCGAAACAGTTGTAATACTGAGGATAATAAAAGTTTGGGTCACACATGTTAACATCAGCGAAACAGTAAGATACTGACAGGAAATAATGTATTCTATACAATATATACAATATATACAACATATATACAATATGTACAATATGTACAATATATACAATAGATAAAATAGATACAGTAAAAAAAGACTACTCGGCTACGTAGCACACCTCATCACACAGTATACATGAGTCATCATCGTACACATCGTATAACTGTGTGAGAGGCCCTACACGACGAGCACCAATAATATTCGTGCGACAGGTGGTATCGCGCAGTCCAGCGCTCCATATGCATATGATGGTCCACTACGCGGTAATCTCCTGGTTTCAATCGGGCGAAACAGCAATGACACAAATTCATGAAGTCCACCAGATGGTATCGAACATGTATTGATACAATGTGGGCATATGCTGTTACACGACTTGCCGCAAAGTGCTCGCGTATTACCTTGCTCATTTCGGTATACCACGCTGAATTCCACTGAACCAGTTCATAATTATTTCGTAGCACTTTGGTTATGGAAGCCGGTAGTATTCCTTCCTTTTCAAAATTTACCCAGTTCGGAATTAATTGACATGTCCGTCGCGTACTAATTTGAAATAGGGTTTGTGGTTGGTACATTGTCTTCCAATCGTCTTGCACTGGAGTAACTGACATAGTGAAGATCGGTAACTATGGTATATGTAAAAACCCTCCCTTTAAGTATACGAATAATACTGAGTGGGGGGTATGTAACCTTGTGTAGTGAACTTGTTGTGGCAAAGTGGAACAACCTTGGAAATAAGTATGCCTAGGAATCCTTGAAGTAGTGGTGAATACAAGATTGGAACAAAAAAATCATGAGTAACAGCCTTGAACGAAAAGAAAACCTTGAAAAGGTGTAACCGACAAGACCGCTAAAGCAATGTGTGGTATAATCGTGAAGGTCACGTAAGTAGCCTTGAGGAGGGTACATAGTGGGAGAGTGTCATATATAAAGAGAGGGAATGTATGTAAAGCAGTATCGTATATAATGGATAACATCGTACGTCAAGCCATAGAAAAGGCGAAGATTATCGGTGCTATAAGTTCAAGTAAATATTGCGATACTTTGCTTAATAATGTGCATTATTTCTTAAATAAAAGTAAAACAAAGTTTGTTAGTGTCGGTCTATCACCCAAATTTGGATTTGAGCCAGTCGTAAAACTAGGTGGAACGAAGAGTGGTGGAGTGGTGTTTGACAAGCAGGAATGGCGTATACTTATGGATAATCAAGGGTGATTACTAATTATTTCTACAGTCCTGAAGGAACATGGCTACCTACCAAACTGGGATCGAAGACTGTCTCGTACGAAAATATTAACAAGAAAAAATTATACGCCTCTGTGATAGTGACGAAATTGATGTCTATTTAGGATGGGAGTCTATAGAACAGTTATGGAAGCTTTTGAAGATAATATATTACCGATTGGAGTTGGCAGATACTGTGAACTTTCCAGAGTTTTATAAAACCTAATAAAGTCGGCACGGAATTCCTGAATGTAACATTCACCAAGTTATAGGTCCATTGCATGATGTATTTGAGGTCAACATAGCCTGCCTTCTGGAAATGGAAGCATTTGCCAAGGAGAAACTATATATGGATATGGATCTTCCAAACCTATAACTGAAAGGGGGTAACGCTTGTAGTCAATAGTGGATAGTATTAGATGTTAGTCAATATGTGGATGTGTTATAGTGCGGAGTCGTGGCCTAAAGCTGTAGATTGTGTTAGTGCAGTCCAAAGACTAATATGCCAGTTACAATCATTAGAATTCGATGCTGATCATGAAAAAGTGTATGGAATGGGTAGATTTAGTGATGACTATTTAAATAATCTAGTTAATAAGTATGGGGGAGGAATACGCCTTTGTGAAAAATACTTAACATCGCATGTAGGTGATATAGAGTGTATTTGTTGTATAAAGCGATTAATAGAAGACCTTAAAGAAATATCATTGGAGCAATTTATACACGAAATAGAAAGATATTTACCGAATTTTGAGCATCAGATGACGACTCACCCAGTGAAGAAGGTGTGCATTAATGAGTCCAAAACGTAGTTCACTACATAGTAGTATGGGAGTTGGCTTACAGGCATGCGCGAAAAGGAGAATGGGAACAATTAGCTAGAGATTCTGCACGATTTAAAAAAGAAGAGATGACTGTGTAATATAATTTCACCAATTCTCGAAAAACAGCATCGTGAGTGTGTGTTTGTCAGACGCTTTAGTAGTATGTAGTGATGTATATGTATAGGATAGTATTAATAAAAAGTAAAAAAGATCTGTTTATTGCATATTAATATTACAGTATATATAATTAAGGTTAATTAGCGTATTACACAATGTCTTTGGTAGAAATCCAGGAGTTGTGAGAAGTATCAAAACCCAACCACTTAACGAGAGCTTTATTCCCTTGACGTCGGATGACACGTTCAACTAGATGAATGTCTGGATGTTTAACACTTTGTAGTTCGGGCTCATAGAACCGACCTTGAATCTCTTCATCTCGACTATCACGTAATGTGTAGGTGAGTGGGCTTGAACGTTTAACTGTTGATATTCGAAAGACTTCGTAACTCCAATTAGGTGTGTACCCTTAGAGAATATGCTTCTATGTTTGCTAATGCGTACATGTTCCCCACTTTAAATTTAGGTGTTTTACGGTCAAGAACTTTTTGACATTTTAAATGTTTTGAAATAGAGCATTTTTTTCCGTTACATCTACCGGTTTTATCCAGTTGTTCTATGCTTTCTTGAATTATAATCGGTAACAATTTGAGGCAAATTGATAGCCACTTATAGGATCCTTGCATGCTGAATGTTTTCCACATTATTGCTTTAAGGGTCGATTACACGTTCGACTATGCTACTTTTCAAGGTGGAATAACTACTGTAATGATTGATATTGAATTTTTCATTACTTTTTAAATTCTGCATTATAAAACTCCGTTCCCATATCAGTTTGTATATGTGTAGGCATCTTTTCAAACCAGAACAGTTTATCCATTACCTCCGCGACTAGTTTACCATTCTTGCGTTTGATGGGAAAGCCCAGACATATTTAGAGAAGGCATTAATTATTACTAAAATTATCGAAATCCTTTATTCACCATGAGCATAAGGTATCATTTCCACTAAATCAGCTTGAAAGAGATCATTTAAACCTTTTAGTACACACAACGTCGCGGAAAATTTCTCCTTGCTGGTTTGTGCAGTTCTTCAACAACATCGGATTTACTCATTTTTTGTGCTTTGGATTTTAGTACGAACTCTAGGTTGAATAATCGTTCTTGAAAACGTTACAACCTGGCATGGTTGAATTACATCGTTCCTCTTAAGAGGTTGAAATTACATCCTTTGCCAGCTCAAATGTTGTACCATCTATGTTAAGCTCAAGAGTTGGATGACTCCACCTGCAATGTACATATCCCTCTGTAAGGGAATATATGATCACCTACGCCGGTAGATATCCTAATTGTCTTCTTTGCGATTGCAAGGAAAATGATATGAAAGTTTCATAAGACAGATCGCTATGATGTAATATGTTTTCCAAATTTATCCACTGTCATTTGATGATGAAGATGGCCAAATTTATCTATTGGCATAACTGATGGACATGTAGTACTATCCTTTAGTGGTAGTCGTGTAACAATGAAATGAAAAGGATATAGTTAGGTTTATAACAAGGCTGTTACTGTATTACTTTTGCTTACGTAGTTCATCAATTATATATACTACTTCGTTGTGATTGCTAGTATTTCCTGTCGACATTGATCCTAATAATTTCCGTAGCCAATCTACTAACTTATTCGGGTTATTCCACGGTACAAATTCAATAGCTTTGTTATTGTATCGCAATAGTTGCATGCCACCACCTCTTTTGGAATAGAAGTTGTTCGAGATCTTGTGGTTGGAGGCAATAGATGATGTAGCTGACCGTTTTCTAGGTTGAAGTAATGGTTTAATGATTTCCACATATTTTTACTATTAGTTCCTCGGATTTGGTCTGTCGAGTTATAATTACGTCGGGCAGCATTAGTACGACGCAATATGTCATTGTATTGCTGTAGGTCACTCTTTTGTATCCCGTAGGAACATTTTTTAAAAAGTAGTTCATATAATCCCGGTGTTCCTTCATAGTCTAGGGAGGATCCATCAGGAAGAGTGATATGAAATTTTCCCAAAAAAGTCTAATTCAGCATCCCAATAAAAAATTTCTCTTCTTCCGGAATGAAATGTACGCCATATGTTAAGTCATATTCGTCTTCGGTATCTCTAAATATACCTTCAACGTAGTATTTAGCTAATCCTTGGTATTGATTTAGATAATCTTCAAAGGCGGGTTGAGATCCAGCAGCTAGTAGTTCTGATTTCAATTGTTGTAAAGTAGGAATTTCCACATCATCATCGTCAGTGGTACATCAGCAATTACAGTTTCCTGCGAAGGTTGCGCAATGGTTGTCAGGAACAAAGTGCGGCCTTACGTATTCTAGGTTTGGTGTATAATGTAAAAATACTTCATTTTCTTGTGCAATGGACTTTTTGACAGCTTCTGGCGTAAGGGGTTCAGCTTTGATGAGAGAACCATCATTTTAGTAATTAATTGTTTTAATGGTTGTGTAATAGGTTTAAAGTGTTATCCTTCCATTGGCACTCTTTGCAGCACGCAAAATGTCTTGTACTAAGCGCTCCTTCATTACGACTGTACGTTGACAGTCCTGCTAATATTTATAATGCAATAAACAGTCAAATCTCTTACGGTACCGACCTGTATTAACATCGCTTTCTTTATCAATAACAAGAAACCGAATTTGTCTTGCCAGCAACACATAAATCTTTAAACCTATCAAAGGACATATCGACATTAACGTGATCATCATACACATGCTTAAGATTAGTGTGATCTTGTTGAAAAAGAATAAGTAAATTAGCATTATCACGTATAAGCTGTTTTGGAATTGAAGAATACGTTTGACACAGATAGAAACAATCATTATTTCGATGTCTGCCAAAACAGAAATGATCTCTTATTTCATTTTGCTTATGACACGCTACATCATCAAAATCATTATTGAATTTTACGGGAATCACTAGGGATATAACATCACTATTATCACTGTATTCGAAATACCTAATTCTTTATGGGTGTCAGTAAATTTCGTAGGTACTGGTATTTAGGTTGATATAATGATTTGCAATAAATATATACATTTTCAAAACGTAAACCATTTGGATGTTCTAACAAGGTAATCATAACATTTGTTTTCCACCCAGATGGACCAACGATTATACCTCGTTTACATCCTCCTTTCAGTAAACCGCTATGTTTAGAGTAAAGTTCCTTGTTATCAGTAATGTCATAATTTTTAATAGGTAATTCTGTTCTTGCGGAATGAAACGGATGTCACCATTATGGTACTAAACCACGACTGTATGACGGTCATATATATATATATATATATATATATATATATATATATATATATATATATATATATATTAATATAATAGTGTTAGTTTAGTGAAGTGTCAGTCTGGTATGAAGTATACATCCCAGCGTCAGAGGAAAAAAGGTTCAGGATTAATTAATACCTTTAATAAATAAATTACCCGTGGAGTTGCATATACCGGATATCGATATTGGGACCGGGTACCCGTTTACAAAAACGATTAGCTCGGGCGACAAAGGTATTAATGATTGGACGAAGCCTGTAAAGAACACGATATTGCATACTCCCAGTCAAACGATTTAAGTCAACGACACATTGCCGATAAAACTTTGCAACAAAAAGCTTGGAATAGATTTCGTTCCTCAAACGCTACCTTTGGAGAAAGGGCAGCTGCATTAACTATAGCTGGAATAATGAAAGGAAAACGGAAAATGGGGATGGGTGGAAGATCACGGAAAGGACAGCAATTGGGAATGGGAAAAATCACGACGAAAAGCATTCTCCAAACCAATTTCATTTAACAAAGCGGTACTTCTAGCGCGACGTCGTGTTGGTGGTAAACTTCGATCATCTTTAAATCACAATACAGCAAGCCTTAAGCGTTCTAAAACACAAAAAATCATGTCACCCAAGAGCAGAATATTACCAATACCAAAACGTGGGGTTCATACCTCTTATTCCCTATTTGCAGCATTAGGAGCCTTAGGTTCTTAGGTGGCGGTGCTGCGGCAGTTGCAAAAGCGGTTAACCGACGCAAAAGCTGCGACAAAAACGTTAGAAGAAACCAAACGACACAACCAAGCAATGGAAAGCTGCAATTGGAAAAGGTTTATATCTAAAACCATATAAACGAGGTTTGGGCATATATTTACAACCGTATTCAAAAACTCCCACTGAAGCTACCACGCACGCCTTAAGTAATGTTGAGCTATCAAAATTTGTGGAGCAATTAAAGATTCCCTATTTAGAGGGATATATATGCGAGATAAGCTACCTACACGAATCCATAGGAATGAATGTGGTATTGTGAATCTGGATGATCAAACTAATCAGGGAACACACTGGACAGCTTAATTAAGCGTAAAGGCATATAACATATTTTGATAGATAGGACATATTAAACCACCCTTTGAATTACTCCACTATTTTAAAAGTGATGGTAGCAGAAACACAATTGATTATAACTTTACTAAGGTTCAAGATTTTCAATACATACAACTGTGGTCATCTAGTCTTACATTTTTATAGACTACTCGTTCTGATTTTCAGTAGTTGTTACGTGATCGTATGTCGTACACATTTACCTTCACCGGAAAAAGTGTATCCTTGCAACACCTTTAATCCACCGATTTTTCTTGAAATGAGTCGGAATAGTAATGGGGTTAACTAGTTTTGAATCGTTCAATACTATACAAAACGTTACTTCAAAGAATAACAACATGCTCATATTTGGAAAGATAAAATTACAATACCACCAGGAACATACGAAATCGCGGATGTGAATAAATATATTAATGATAGTGAAAGACGAAGATTTTGATTTACAGCGAATAATAATACTATGAAAGCAAGTATGAAAGCAACCCATGACATTAATTCAATGTGGAAATTCGATAGGACCTATGCTGGGATTTAATAAAACTGTTTACCAGGCTCAGAAAGTGCATACCTCTGATACTCCTATTAACATTATAATGTTATAATTTATAACCCTCAACATGTCATCTATCTACCTATAAATACATCTACCATTTCAACAATAACACTTAAAATAGTAGACCAAGACGGAGATCTCGTCAATTTTAACGGAGAAGTCATAACGATAGGACTACATTTAAAGAAAATATGGTGACGCGGTATAAACATGTGCATGTAACCAGTGCAAACAAACTATAAAAGATAAAGTGTGGAAAGGTGAGAGTCAGTAAGCGTTCAGCGACCAAAGCGTTGACACCGCAGAACAAAGCATTCTTGGAAAGTCTCGGTTTACAGTACTACAATGAGTATATTAAACGTTAATGAAAAAGTTGTTGTTGATAATGCTATCGTTAATTCCGAACTGCACACCCATCAACCATAACTACCAGATTTGGAAACAATGATGAAATCAGGATACCCATTCAGGAAGACATGTGCACTCTACCATCAGAAAGTTATGTTTACGTAGAGGGACGATTATTGCGCAGGATGGTACTGTCTCTAACCGCAAGGTTCGTTAATAAGGTATCGCATTTTTATTCAGTGAAATTAGATATGAAATGAATGGAATAGTGGTAGATTCCGTAACGAAAGGTGGGGTTAACGTCGACAATGAAAGGATTGGTATCATTGACCCCAATGATCTTGCCCGCCATGAAAATGCAGGTTGGTTTCCTACTCAAACAGACACTAACAAATGGCCAAGGGTATTTTAATGTTTGTATACCTTTGCGAATGCTACTTGGCTTTGCTGAAGATTATAATAAAGTGATTTTGAACATTAGACAAGAACTTGGTATTAATTCGTAGTAAATTGATACCGATGCAGTAATTTCAACTGTGGAAGAAGCATTAAAAGTTAACATAGATAAGATTTATTGGAAAGTTCCACATCTTCCAGCATTAGCAGAGGAATTGGCGTTAACGAAATACATTGATAAAAATGTAAATACCCAGTAGCATTTAGAAGTTGGGAAACCCACATATATCCCGCCGTTCCAACAACAGATAAGCATACATGGGCAATCAAAACATCGACTAGTATTGAAACACCTAGATACATTATTATAGGGTTTCAAACTGGGCGAGAATAATGTTATGCAAGATACTAGCAGATTCGATAAATGTGCATGACAATCTCAACGTTAATTATGAGAACAATTGCTTTGCCACGTTGTATGAAATGTTTGCTAAATTCCAAATGTCTATTACCAAAGAGATGGACAACCATTACTCACCCACCAATTTACACAGCTGCACCGTTGATTGGTGACTGCTCAAATCAAAAGAAGATTCACTCTAAAGCAGTAGTTCTTCGTGTGGAGTTTGAAACACGGAAACATAGCTGCCAATACGAGCATACTGTGTTATACTCCACGATCGTTTAGTTACATACAACGCGTTAACCAAAGCAGTACGACAGTTGTAATACAATGTCCGTCATAATCGATGTACAAGGGTTTAAAATTTCAAAAGCTTTTATACCAAAAGAACTCGCCATTTATAATGGGAAACAAATTGCCCATTTTTTTTTAAATCACCGTATCCCTGGCATACGTTGGATGCAGAGAGTCGTCGTCAAGCTACTTGGTTAATGCATAACCAGCACTGTATTAAATGGGAAGAAGGGTATACACCACCACACCACTTTCGAAGAATACTCGAGAGATTGATTCAGCCAACAGATTCTGTCTATGTCAAGGGCAGAGAGAAAGCAGATTACATCAGAAAATTTGTGACCCAGCCTGTTATTGAACTTGAGGAAAGTCCACCTCTTCCTGCTATGCAACCCGTTTGTTACTTTCATTGTAAATCATTATGCCACTGTGCTTTGAGTAGTATATCATTTATATAATATTATATAATGCAATAAGTCTTGTACATTTTTTAATAAAAAAATAGTAGTCATTCTCGTTTTTTTTTTTATTTATATCACAAGTATTTGTATAGCATATATTCTCTTACTAACGAATTAATACATAATATTAATATATGTTAAACAACTAAAGGAATAATACAACTTATTATTAATATAAGTTTCATTATGGAGAGATATAGGAAAGAAACTAGCAAGTGTCAGTACCCAAACTATTCTTCTTCCGGTTAATATAAATTCATTTGCTTAGCAACCTGAATAGTTCGCTCAACGGATCAGCATTCTCCAATTCCGGTATTCGCCAATGCCCCACGCCAATGTGAACACGTATCACGTAGTCGATATCGTTTGTCATCCTGGGACCTAAAGGCAATTTTGTTTAACATTTCGGTATATATATCATGTAAGGTTGATCGAAACACAAGCATTTTACACATTACTGTTTTATCAGACCCTCCGCAACCGCTTTGTAGTCTACTTCCGTCAACACTTTCTGAATAACAACTTTCTTAACACCTTTCGCTTTCTTAACAACTTCTTATCAGCAAGCTTCAGACAGTATGACTTCGATCCAGCACCATAAAAATAATGAATCGCTTTCCTGCGTACTCATCTTTCATTCGTCCAACGACGGAAGCAGTCGTAGGAATACCATGCAACTCATTATGATAGTTGGAAGTATCATATTCGTCTAAATTATTTCGCATGTGTGCATACATATCATCAGTTACTATCTCAACAATCAAAGAATCCGTGTCAGTATAGAGCAACGTGACATTCTTGCCATAATGAGCTCGTAAGATATCATAAAAAAACCGATACATTATAATTTTGGAAAGATCTAAAATACTGAATCCGACATAGACGGGTTTGTCGTACGTAACTACCTGTTTCGACAATTCCGCCGCAAACAATTTATCAGTGAATTGAATAAAATTTTTAAATTGCGGTTTTGCAACGTACCGTGCTAGACCTACCCGACGACCGTTATTTTCCCAATGTGTTAACAGTTTAATAACTCTTCGTTTATCGACATTTTCCATTGTTTTACCAAACACGCCATTATTCATGATTTTATAGAAATCCTTTTCAAACTTGTTCTGTGCTGTGTTGCGGAGAGCTGTATTAAGGTCTACGTATGGTATTAGCCACGGACTCTGACGAAAGCGTAAAACCCTATGAATACGAGTAACAATTAAGCCATGCTCTATACATTGTTTTAAATAGCGGTAATGTATAACGTAGTTGGTCTTATCACACAGGTTCGGATTAACTTCTCCTCCTGGGAATGTGGTGCGCAGATCATTTCAGGACAAAACGGATAATCGTTGTGTTCGTCATGCAGATGGTGGGGATAATGTATATCAACCTCCAATACAAATCCAACATCGGCGTCATCATCAATCTTTAATACGTCAAAGTGTTCTATTTCCTCTTGAGGTAACCACATAAACCCATCGTGGGGCAGGTATTGCTTCATACTCCACCCGTATAAATTCGTGGCATCTAAATATTGTAAAAACACTTTCGGTTGTTTAGGATCATAGTTTGGAACAAACTCGTTATTAGCGATGCTTCTCCGCTTGATACAAGTACTTACTCACCCCGAATACCTTGTTTAAAAAGTGATACATATCCATATCCGTCAGTAATTCTAGCTCTACTTTCGTACATTTCAACATGGCATCCCACGCCAATCCAGGCAAAGTGACATACTGTGCAGGTTCTAACCCATACACACCCATACATAATCTCCTAAAGTTTTCAAACACGTCAGCCAATAACAACACATCTGATTTTAAATAAATATCAGCATAATCACCTAGTGTATTACACTTAAAGTGATCCCATACCAGTAGAACGCGACAGTATTCGTCATCGGAAATATTTGCATCGCGCATTTTATCTAGAATTTGTCATATGATGGCAACCGTGACGTCGTTCAATTTACTAAAGCTGTCTACGTACGCATAAGGAAACTACCTTTCTTTCTCACTAAGTTGAAGTCGCTATCATTACTAAAATATTTCCGTACCTCCATACATTGATCATCTGATAAATTCTGAGATAGAGTATCTAAGGATGCAGCCATGAATCTACAACTATCGACGAAACGTAAATTAATGTATTTCTTTTCCTGATACCATGACTGTTTACATATTCATCAACAAAATATGCTTACCAAACGTTATATATTTTTCACTGTTAACCGGAAGTACGGTAATTTCTTCCGTTTCATCGCTAACTGTTTAATGAACAGGTGAACATCATAACCACTGAGATTATGTAGAAAAACGGGAGAAATGTAGGTACCTGATAGTTTAAGTTACACGTTGAATGTGCTGCACCACGATACTTACCAGTAACGTGACAGTGATCTCGTACTTTCGGATTTGTCGGATCGCCCGTAAAGTGCTTGCCCCATATGTAACAACATACACTGCGTTCATACGTAACCTGCTGTTCATCCGTTAATGGTGTCATTGGAACAATAGCTTTGAAATGTTCATTATATATCCGTTTTACATCACTTTCCAGTCGTCTTATAAATATCTCCCTGCATTACTCCCCTATCAGCTCTAACTTAGACCACGCATCGTTTACACTACACTTAATGTAATAACTAAACGAGTATGGTTCGTGTTTACACGTTTTTATCGTGAACGGTTTTTCGGGATCTGGTTCAGCCGTATCTACCGGTACTAAGAGCGCTTCAAAATCTGCATATATTACGAATGGTAGAACCATTTGTTTCTGATAGTTCCGAAACGCGAGTATATTTTCCGCGTAGAATTCCCCGGTTATGTCTTTTTTTGTTTCACGCCCGGTAATTTTGTATATACGAAGTTACAGTCGTGTGACACGTGTCAGGTTAATTGCTCCTCGGATCTAAAGTGCATCACAAAATACATTGCTCCGTTCCGCCGAGTTATTTGGTTGCTAAGTAAACGAGAAAAATTTTTATCCATACATAATGCTGATTATCTGTTTGGTTACTGACTAATAATAATAAATTGACATGAACTGCCTGTTTGGCTTTGGTATAATACAGAGGCCCCACTACCTCTGTGACACGCTGACCATCACGATATGTATCGTCTAACCCATAAACATTGATGGAAGTGTTGTTATTGCTCTCAAACGTTGAAATATTCGTCAGATTAACAGGGAACTGTACACCATTCCAGTTGAATAACGTCTGGAAATCAGGGTAAGAAGATGTGCGTTGTGGTACTCCCGTTGGTGTCACTGGTGCCGATACAACAGCCCATGCAAAGCAGCAATTATCATTATTTTTTACATTGACTATAGCGTGTTTATGTGCGATTTCGGCGGGGACAGCCATATAGGATGAACTAGTGGTGGGAGAAAATTTAAGCAGGTTTACCTCTATATACACGAATTGTACCAGGGACCACCCTAAAACAGTTGTTACTAATCGATTACACCATTAGTCACACTTACCAGAATCTTTATGCTGAAATTCGGATTGCTTTGAATCCAATATTTTACTTATTCTTTGGAAATACTCTTCTAACACCGTCCCTACACAGAGAATATCATACTTAGTCTGAAAGGATTTCAGTTCTGTGCTTTCCCTACTGTTCAAAAAGTATAAATCAAACAGCTCAACATTACATTTTAATGAGTAGTGTTTCTGCAACTGATTTTGTACTACCTTCAATACGTTCCTCTGCCATAAAGGTGGACACATCATTATGAGTATTGCATGGTGACAGGCGGTACGACACAATGCGTTGTTTAAACGCATTTCGAATCACTTCAACCCCAGTAGCGACAAGCAAACATACATTTGATTTGTGCCTATTGCTTCTGAGGTGTCCTTGGAATGCATACCTAGGTACATCCATTGAACAATCTGTGAAGTGCACACTTTCACCACTTTTTTTCTGTTGTACCGGTTCATCGCGTTGGTCAGACTTCCGCTTCCTTGAGTTTCTCAACCCTGATGGTCCGGGTTTCGCATTATCCTTCGCATAGTGTACCCCAGATGGTCCTGGTTGCACAAAGGAATCAGTAACATGTCCATGTACTGCTTTGTTATCGTCCGAAGCGATCCCTTGCACCACATTGCTCCCTGTGGTTTGGTTTTGTAACGAAACCTCCTGCATGCCAGATGGTGCAGTAGATACTGACATCCAGCATGCTGTTTTTTGATGTCTCAGTAAAGAATCCTTTCGAGAAAATTTCTTGAGACATTCACATTGGAACATTTTTGCTGCAACAAAGAAATAATAATAACTATATGCTGAAGTGTAGGTTGATGTGAATAAGGGTACTATACGTGTTGGATAGGAAGGGTAGACGGGAGAGATGCAATACGAGACTAACACTTACTATTCTTTGAAGACATGATGTAACACCGCTTTATAAGACTTGAAACTTTACTTGGTGGCGCATAAAGACGGACTAACACTGTAGTGGAACCGCTCCGTCTTAAATACAAAATTTGAAGTGTTTGGGGGAGTGGGGGGAATTGGAATGAGGGGTAGAAGTGGTGAATCCGGACTCCCCCTCTCCCCAGATAACCGAGTTGCTACCTAAATTAAAAATATCATTGTTCACATTAGAAATTCTTCTTTACTTCTATATATAAGTTCCAACATAATCCTTGTTACACCATTGAAAATCCTTTTTTTTCTACCTTCCAACCTACATATACATATGTAGGTATAAAAGGTTATGAAATCGACTTTTTTTACTATAGCTAAATCGAATTATTAGCTCATTTTACAACTTTTGACCAAGTTTCGTCAAGATCGGTCTTGATGTCTTATCTGTATGTGTATTTGAACTGTTTTTTTTTTATCTGTACAGATTCCTGTTTAACCCCCCTTCCTATAATGTAACTCCCACATGGGGGGATTTGGGTTCAGGTAGTTGCGCACGCAACTGTCTGGCCCAAGAATACTGGTGTTCCTCATGTTGAGCACCCCTAACATAACTTTTTTTATGTGTACGATGACGACTATTTTATATATATTATGTGATGAAGTATGTTATATTGACTCTTTTTTTGTTTTTGTATCTCTTGACTATAGTGTCTAGACTAATTATTTCCTGTCAGTCTAGTAGTGTGTTTATCGCTGCTAAAATGTGTAACCTAAACTTTTATCATCCTCAGTATTACAACTGTTTTGATAAAAGCTTACTAACTTATATACTACATCAACATGTTTTATTCCTACAGCAAATCATATATCTGAGTAATACATGTTTCTAATATAATTTATATGTCTTGCTTTCTACATGAATTAAAAATATAATTTGTACATGTCTTTATTTCTACATGAATTAAATATATTAACATATCGTTTTCTTTTATTTTGGTAAATAAAGTGAGGGTGAGCAAAAAACATACAAGTGTACAAAAAACATACAAGTGGGAAAAGCACATAAAAGCATACAAGTGGGTAAAAGTGGCAACCAGGTCACACGGATGTAATTGTGGAACAGGAAAGCGCGTTAGGTCGCACGAATGGCCTTGTAATTGTGGAACAGGAAAGCGCATTAGGTCGCACGGATAGAATTGTAGTAGTGGAACACGAAAGTGGGGTTTGTGACCTTGGTTTTATGGTAATGATATGTCACACGGATAGCCTTGTAGTAGTGGAACAGGAAAGCGGGGTTTGTGACCCTGGTTTTGTGGTAATGATATGCATTTGGGTCACACATTGCGCTTTTTTGACCTTGGTACGGTGGGGACCTTGGTTTTGTGGCAACCTTGGAAATGTGGGACCTTGGAAATGTGGTGTGTTCCAAAAGTCTCCAATCTTACCTACTGGTATGTATCCATTTTTATTTTGTCAGTTGTCGTTCATTTTTATTTCAAGAAACTCGGAGATTATTATTTATTTTTGTTACAGGTTGTATCATTAAGGTGCAATATCTAAATAAAATATTTTGGATGATTTAATTTCAATACCTTATCTGAAACGCTTCTAAGTTGATGTGTTTAATTAAAAACACCTTGAGCGTACTATTTTAATCGAAAATATTTTGTTTGAAATTATTTGAAAATTTTTTAACCGAAATGATTTGATTTAATTGAGAACGTTTAATATCCTTTCTTAACTTTATTTTACTTAATTTCAAATTGGATTAACATTACCTAGATTTTGTGTCAGATTACATGTTTCACTTAAGTGCCAAGTGCTAACTAGTTCACATATACATTCATATTTGTATGTAATTTTAAGTAAATTCGCTTGAGTAAACTGGTATTAAATTTTTTAAATTTTAGAAGTTAGTAATGTTGGTTACCATTATCTAGGCAAGATACGTTTCGTACATTTTCGTACTTGAATTTCGACCATTAATTTGAAAACTTCTTGAACGTTTGAGTACTTGAATAAATGAAACCCTAAGTGTTTTCTATTCAATAGTTGTAGAATTTATGTATTGTGTGTAATTCTATATGGAAAATTAAACTTTTTGTGGAGAGTATAAGATCCTATCTGATTTTGTATGCATTCGTAGAGTTACATTGGTAGGTATTTCACTTTTGGACCTCGAATTTGGACACGCGTATTAGAATCAGCCAAGGATTTTTTTTTTGTTTGATTAATTTATGCAAAGGGTTTTCCATTAAGAGGTGTCATTTTAAATTTAATACATTTTTTACTAAGACCGTAACTATGTGATTATTTTAATTTCACATAGAAACCTTCCGATTAATTATGGAATACGATATTCATTAAATGACCACTACGGCTACGGTTATAAAATATTATCCTTAAGCACTTCAATTGATGGCGCATTATTGCCGGTGTTAAATTGCATTACGTGGGCGGCCAGTTGGTATCTCTCCTTCACGAAATAACATGTCCAGAAAATCGCCGACGCAATACTGATATTGTTTCTCCGCTTGCGTGGCTTGTACCGCTGTTCTGATCAAAATAAGCATCGCCGAAATCCACGTCATCCAACATTGGCCAGAAAAGGTCTGTAAGCATCGTATGGTAACGTTGCGCATTGACTTTAGCAGTTTTACCTTTCTCATTCTCGAAAACATATGGTCCGATCACACTACCAGCGCAAAACATCACCAAACTGTACCTCATTGTGAATAAAGAGGTTTCTCAACAATTATTCTAAGGTTTGTGGAGCCCCAGATTCGACAATTAATTGTGTTTATTCACCAAACTACTTAAATAGAAATGGGCCTAGTCGCTCAGTACGATTTTGCTGAGAAAATAAGGAATACCTTCCAGCATTCACAACGCCCAATGATCTCAAGTACAGAATTGTGCGTGATTTGTTGGCTTCAATTCTTGACCTAGTTGCACTTTAAATGCATGCAATGTAAGGAAAATGCGATGTATACTGGTTTGTGGAATATGCAACTGCTGTGAACGTCTTGGATCTAACAGAACGACGACCGACAAATGCCATAACCTAACTGACTTGACCACGTTGCTAAAATTTCGTGATTAGCTTCATGTTCGCGACGGTGCCTCAATCCGACCAAATAAACTACGAACTTGACGAAATATCTCCGCGAATTGTTCATCACATCTGCATTGAATTTTCTCTATTTCTATTCTTTGTTGGAGCGTATGTCGTTCTCTTTCCTTAAATCGGATAGTTTTCACTTCGCAACTGTTAAAATTAACATCCATAAGTTTTACAGTAACAAAATGGCGCGTAATTAAAAATGACACCTCTTAATAAAAACCCTTATTTGAGTTTTTTTACACTGCCGTCACAGCAATGTATTACATTTTATTATTTTTAATAGCACCCACACAATTTATTAAACATCAAATAATGCAGAATTGCTCCAATCTACTTAAAAAGAAAATACATTTGTCAACATAACTTAAATTTTTCTTATCGACCCCATGTCTTGCTTACCGCACTACCATGAGCTATTTTTAAACCGTGACATAATTTTAGACATTTAAACGGTATAAATTTGTTCCTCGTGTCTAAATTAGTCGTTTTCTTGTTTCGTGGTGGACTAAGCCTTGCATCTTTAATTTATATTACTTGGTTTTTAAGAACTTTTAAATTTCAGTTAATTCGTCACTTTACTTGTGAAACTTTTCCTTTCAATAATAATAATAATACGAAATATTATGAACAAAACGCAATAGATTGCTATTCTACAATAACATAGCATTCGATACAATTCATTAATTGCTTTAAAATACATGAAAACGTCCCCGTCATGCTCTATAAAACACTGAAATTGTTATATTTTTGATTAGAGAAAATCACAAATCGACAAATTGGTATACTTCTAGCTCAACTAGAAAAGAATAACATGAACGTAAAAAGGAAAATAAAGTATCAGAAAAAAGATTACGCATGAAGTTTATACAGGGTCTTGCAATGGTGCGAGTAGTACACGTACACCTCACCTTTCACTTTTGTACACGCCCACGTGGGGATCGCATTTTTTTCACCTGAGAATAAAAAAATTTAACCTGTTATTAATTAGGATCCGTTTTTATCAAAGGAGATTGCATAAATATTACTTTTTTTTTAATCCCATCTACAGATTGTGACCTAATTCATGTATGCATTGGAGGTTGTATTCTAATACGGCCGTAGTCTTGTAATATGGGAATCTGTTCGCATGTCTCTTAATATGTGTTTATTATTATTAAACAGTTATGCAAATTCATTATGATTGGAAAGTGGCATCGCGTTAATTAATATGTTTACAAATATTTTAAAAAATTTCTGCTGCAACAAAACATTAAGGTCTAAATATTAGATGAAATAATAATCGTTTTCTACCCTTGCGTTTTTATATAGGCAGATTCTCTATCTAAGCGGTCAACACCTTTACATTCGATAATTATGCCTGATTTATTTGTATGTTCAATTACTCACCACACACACACCCACGCACGCACGCACACACGCATGCACGCACTCCCTCACTCACGCACGCACGCACGCACACATACACCCACACACACGCAAATTACTTTAAAATAAATAAATGAGCGGCAATTAAGTAAGCAGGTAATTAAACAAAAATTAAATATAATCGAACTATTACTGTTAACGCACGATGCGCGTGTTGGTTTTAGTAAATATTTAAAACACAACAAACTAGGGTTATCTTGATGGAAATAAGCACACTCTAATATATTCCTTAGGGGCATATTTATAAATCTAAACACCCTTTTTGGCTGAGGTATTTTCTCCTAAGACGACTACGAAGGCTGTTTCGGCGACCCCTACTCCAAACTTCCCCGAAGATAACCAGTTCTACCTGAACTTTGACGAGTGCGCCCATGCACAAGACCCAAGGCCAGCAGTACTCTCGTTTCTCGCGCGTTTCGCTCTTTAAGGTGTAGCCGCCATCGAGTGAGCATTATTATAATGTATTCTCCTGTTTATATGCCAACATCAGCGTACATTAGAAATTTTACTGACTTGTTAATAAACTACTACAACATAACCATTGAGGATGATGATGGAAACGATGACGTGGATGAGCTGAATGTATCTCACATCCAAGGTGATGGTGATGATTCACAGAAGAGGAACAAGAGCGATGAGGTAGAGGAGACGGACAAGTCTCAAAACTATAATGACGATAGCGACGAATCAATGTTCAAGAAGAAGAAGAAGACCGATAAAGAATGTGATTAAATAAATGATGTATTGTTGTTTATAATAATAATATATTTTCAAACGCTAATCTTTCCTTCAATTTTTATTAATAAACTGGTTTTCTAACGGTGTTTGAACCTGCACTAACAATGCTGCAGGTAATGCGAAAGGGCGGTTAGATGGGTAACTACAATAAGTGTGAGATTGGCTTTTTTTGCACCCTGTAAGTTAAGTCATACTGCTATTTTTTTAATTGACAGCTGATTTTGTATGATGAAGATAAATCAGTTTGGTATTTTTGAATTGTGGTTAGTTGGTTTTAGCAAAGTGTAAGTTTTCGCAGGTTGTAAGTTATGATTTGATTGATTGAGATTGATTGATTAAGATTGATCTGATTGTTTGGTTGGATCGAACCTGATTTGTTTGGGATTGATCTGCTTAATTGATTGGATTAATTTGATTTGATTAATTGATTTGTAAGTTTGAGAAAGAGGCGATAGAGAAGAGGGAGAGACGAACACGATCAACCTCTATTACAGAAAAACATTCATTAGTCTTTACTCCATTAGATGGTGCCACAAACAACCCTAATTAGTCGTAGAGATACACCGCTAGGCGCCGCCGCCTCTATTACAGAAAACATTCGCTAGTTCCAAATATATCACTAAATGGTGCCACAAACGAAACCCTAAGTAGCTCTAGAACTATTACACTAGGTGGTGCCACCTTTATTACAGAAAATATGCATTAACCCATACACAACTAGATGGCTACACAAATTCAAATTTCGCAACAACAGAAGGGCACAGACCTAACACAAGTTCCTGTATTTGTCTTATAAGTTAGCATTAGAGCCTCTTATTAGAATTATATTTCCAGCCAGACATGGGGGCGAAGGTAGGGGTGTGAAGGCCCGAAAGCAAGTTACGAAGCCTTATGTCTGTCTTATAAGTTAGCAATAGGCCTCTTATTAGAATACAAGTTCAAATTTCTCGCAATAAGTAATCAGAATATAAACACTTAAATACAAATTCAAATTTCCCGCCAAGGGACCAGGGACTAAGACCCGAAAACAAGTTGCGAGGCTCCATGTCTGTCTTATAAGTTAGCATTAGGCCCCCTTATTATAATACAAGTTCAAGTTTCCCCTCATAGATGGCACCGCAAACAAATTCAAATCTTTGGTCGAGGGGCATGGGCCTGAGAGTAAGTTGCTAAGCCCTACATCTGTATGACAAGTTAGCATTATACCCCTTATTACAATACAAATTCATATTTTAGGGCCTTGACAAGGAGTAAAGCCCCGAGAGCAAGTTGCGCAACCCTTTACATGTCTAATTTTTCCGATCTGTAAATAATAGATAGAAACCGCATACCATTCCTCGAAAGTTACTCTACAGCTAATCAATTAGTCTTTAACGCAAAGGTCATTGCTTTGGAAATTGATCAGCCTGAAAATAATGACAAGAAAATGCATCCGCACCTTATCATTATCATGGCAAAGTAGGGTCACATTGTTGTTTCAATGTTTTATTATTAAATCTCTCAGATACAGATGTTTTTACATCAGTTTATCTGTCATATAGAAATTGCTCAAGCTTCAGTATCCATTAGCAATAGAAAGAGGATCGACATATACTTGGACGTATAAGCGCTTAGAGGTGTTAGCAACGAATTCGTACCCAAACAGATTGCAGTGGTTACTGATCATGGAGCCTTATTACTGATACTGATAAAACCACCTCGTAATTATTTTATATCAAAACCCATGTCAATTCAGATACGATTTTTATGGAAAAAATATCGCAGTCTGAGATGATGGTCGGGGTATGTACACTACAACGATTTCCGTAAAGAGCTGGTAAGAGTGCTGCAGCCCTTTAACAAAATTTACGTTAAGGGCAGTGAAAAACAACATTTTTTAGGGCTTCTTAACAAACCAATAGTAACAGGGGACAGGCTGGCCGCCGCTTAAAGGATTGAAAAAGGGTGCAAAAGCTTTTAGCTTTTTAAAACATAACATCATTGAGCCTATCCATGCATTGGAAAACGCCATACTACTGCAAAACTGGCCACATACCAATGCCAAAGATGTATGCGCTACAAGTGTTGAGATGCTTGAAATCGATCCCTAGCCGCAAGAATGTGATCCAACTTGTATGTGCATCTAATCATTTGCCCAGGTACGCACCTAGACCGTGTACAATTATTGTAAACACTATCTACATTGACGAGAATGGTAATGGGGAATATTTTGGTTCCTTTGGGCGAGCACCGCAGGGTTATCATTTACGTTTCTTAGAGAAAACTTCTAGATGGTTCCGGTACAGTAAAATAATACTGTAGGGTTGCCATTCGGATGTATGTGAACTTTAAACGTTGTTTTTTTTACTATACGCTTAATTCTAAATGATGAGATAACCAACTTACAGTATAATGTTTTGTTTTTCAACCATTCTACTCTGATAAATAAAAAAGAGATTTTTTAATACTTTAATTGTTTTAGTCACGAGTTCTGTGACAAGTTCAGTGCATGATCAACTTCTATTGCAGAAAAATTTTCGCTGAAAAATCTGCAACCTGCAAGTATATGCTACCCTGTTTTATCGTGCTTATCTCCATCAAGATAATCCTAGCTTGTTGTTGTCTTATAAATATTTACTAAAACCAACACGCGCATCGTGTATTAACAATGATAGTTTGATTATACCTGATTTATATCTAATTACCAGCTTACTTAACTGCCGCTCATTTATTAATATCAAGGAAATTTGTGTGTGTGTGTGTGTGTGTGTGTGTGTGTATGTGTGTGTGTGTGTGTGTGTGTGTGCGTACGTGCGTGCGTGCGTGTGTGTGTGTGTCTGTGTCTTATGTGTCTGTGTGCCTGTGTCTGTGTGTGTGTGTGTGTGAGTGTGTGTGTGCGTGTGTGCGTGTGTGCGTGTGTGTGTGTGTGTGTGTGTGTGTGTGTGTGTGTGTGTGTGTGTGTCATGTGTGTGTGTGTGTGTGTGTGTGTGTGTGTGTGTGTGTGTGTGGTGTGTGTGTGTGTGTGTGTGTGTGGTGGTGTGTGGTGTGTGTGTGGCGTGTGTGCGTGTGGTGTGTGTGTCGTGTGTGTCGTGTGTGTGTGCGGTGTGTGTGTGTGGTGTGTGTGTGTGTGTGTGTGTGTGTATGTGTGTGGTGCGTGTGTGTCGTGTGTGTGTGTGTGTGGGTGCGAGAGTGGGTGCGTGCGTGCTTGTATGCTTGCGTAAGTGCGTGCGCGCGTGTGCGCGTGTGCGCGAGAGCGCGTGTGCGCGTGTGCGCGTGTACGCCTGTACGCGTGTGCGCTTGTGCGTGTGTGCGTGTGTGCGTGTGTGCGTTTGTGCGTGTGAGCGTGTGTGCGTTTGTGCGTGTGTGTGTGTGTATGTGTATGCGTGTGTGCGTGTGTGTATGTGTGTATGCATGCGTGCCTGCGTGCGTGTGCGTGTGCTTGTGCTTGTGTGTGTATAGTGAGTAATTGAACGTACAAGTGACTCAGGTATGATTTTCGAATGTAAAGGTGTTGACCGCTTATATAGAGAATCTTCCTGTATAAAAACGCTTGGATAAAAATGATTATTAATTCATCTAATATGTAGACCTTAATGTTTTGTTGCAGCAGCAAATTTTTGAAATATTTGTAAATACATTAATTAACGCGCTGCCACTTTCCAATCATAATGATGTTGTATAACTGTTTTATAATAATAATACACACATATTAAAGGACACCCGAACAGATTCCCGTCTTACGAGACCACGGCCGCTTATTGGAATACAACCCCCAATGCATAGATAGGTTAGGTCAAAATCGGTAGATGGAATTAAAAAAAAAGTAATAATAATTATACAATCTCCTTTGATAAAAACGGATCCTAATTAATAACAGATTAAATCTTTTTATTCTCAGGTGTAAAATATACGCCCCACGTGGGCGTGTAAAAAAGTGAAAGGTGTGGTGTACTACTGGTGCGTCAAAAATCCATAGCTCCTATACCAATTAAGTTAGGAATTTCGTAAGAACGCAGTCAAATTCTGTACATATGGTTGTATTTCGGAAAAATATTTTCGCATAGACAGGGAGGTCCAAAAAAGTAAGACAACCTAAGATTCATTTCTTAATAGTGCACCCTGAACTTTTTGCACCTTTAGTTCTTTTTTGTGCTGTTCCTTATTTCCCAAAATTTTGATTAATTTGCTTTAGTGGTTTACGAACATTAAATTAAAAAATCGTTCTGCACGCCTGGAAAAAGTTATTCACAAAACGGCCTTAGGTCTGTTTTGTCCAAGATACATAGTCTGAACTTTAATACAAGAAATCTTACGATACAAAAATAGTTTTTTCTTGTTTTATGAAGTGTATCCAACAATTGGTTCCAAATATGGTAACTTTCAAACTAGTTTTCCTTAAGATTTTTAAATGAATCACCCTGTATATTATTTCACTATTTTATGCAGAATTAAGTACAGATATTTTTTGTTTTACAAGTGTATTAAAATTCTGGACCGTGATCAAAACCGAAAACCACAAATACGCCCATACTATTAATAAAGTATTAAAAAAATGGAGTTATCCATGGAAAAACAACAACGTTTATTTAACAAATAATTTTTACAGTAGTTCATTTATTATAAAAGATGTTCAAAATGTCTTCCGTTTTGTTCAAGGCATCTGCCTATTCTTGCTTGAAAGGACCTTCCTTCATCTCAGAGCATTGCTGGTGTAATTGTTGCAACCGCGATGATTACTTTTTGTCGCATGTTCTGTAAAAAAGTTAAGTTTGGTTAAATAGGGCGGCCTTACAGAACATCTAACTGATACCCTCTTCCAATTCAACGATTTTCTTTGTTATCTAACAAAGCTCTGATCTGTCGCGAAAAATGGGCTGGAGCTCCAACTTGTTGGAACTACGTATATTGTGCCTGCATATTTGGCGGTAAATTTAAATGAAACAGAGGTAAGTCGTTTGTTAAAAATTCGAAATACAATTGACTGGTAAGGTGACCGTTAAAAGAGTAAGGGCCTACCACATGCTCTCCAACAATTTCTTCCTAAACATTTATTGACCAACAATGTTGGCAGTAGATTTCTCGTATGATTCCTGGATTTTGCGTAACGTAATAGTAAAAATTATACTTGCTGACAAATCCATTTTTGTGAAAACTCAACTCATGAAAGTAATTTTCACTCAGAGCTTGGTGCAGTTAAATGTGATATGCATGAAAACGATGTATTTTTGAAACTCTCTGAACTGACCTTTCCCTTACTTCAACTTCTTATCGTGCCTCGCTGATGTTTGGATTGTGTGTAACTGTCAAGAAAGCTGCTAATTGATTTGCCTCATTTGTAACCGTTTTAATCCTTTCTTTTTTTTGTAATCTATGCCCCTCTTTCAATAAAATGCTCGAGTAGTCTGCCAAAGCTTATTGGTTTCGGATTGCGTGTTTCAGGAAACTGAGCCGTATACATTCTACTTGCTAGAAAACAATTTTTATGCCTATTCTCCAATACAAAAAGCATGTCAATGAGAAAAATTAATTTTTTTTAAATAAAATATTATCCGCTAAAGTGCTTATGTATTTCATAAGCGTAATGTAAAATTATTTGTTAACTAAACATTGTTGTTTTTCCATTGGGTGGCTTTTTTACTGCTTCACTAATAAAATGGGCATATTTGTGGTTTTTGATAAATACCTTGATAACGGCCAAGGATTTTAATACATTTGTAACACAAAAAATATTTGTATTTAAATTCTGCATTAGATAGTGAAATAATATACAGGGTGATTCATTTGGCAATCTTAAGAAAAACTGGGTTGAAAGTTGTCTTATTTGGAACCAAATGCTGGACACCCTGTAAAAAATAAATAACTATCTAATGTCGAAGTATCGTTAGACTTCTTGTATTAAAGTTCACACTATGTAGCTCGGACCAAACAGATCTAAGACCGTTTTTTTAATAATTTTCACAATGCATGAAAATCGATTTTTTATTGTGTTTAATTTATTGCTCATTAACTACTGAAGCAAATTAAATAAAATTTTGGGAAATAAGAAAGAATACAAAAAAAAAACTAAAATATGCAAAAAAAATACAGGATGTGCCATTAAAAAAATCCGTTGTACGTCGTCACACTTTTTGGACAACCCGGTATATGCGAAAATATTTTTCTAATATATATATATATATATATATATATATATATATATATATATATATATATATATATATATATATATACATATGTACAGTATAGGTCTGCGTTCGAACGAAATGCCTAACTTAACTGGTACAGGAGCTATGGATTTTTGACGCACTAATGTAGGGCCCTGTATAATTATGTTTGAAATTTAAATTAAATGTACTTATACTGCTTATATCACAACATAGGTAAAAATATTAAATAAAAACGCTGTTCCAAATTTTTCATCCGTAAATGTTGTAGATTTATAGTCATCTCTTTTTTTGAAGAGTTTTATTCGGTTATGTAACTTAATTAATTTAGATTATCGTCTAAAAGTTATTAGCAAAACTTTATTTAGTGTGATGACATTCCTTCACCAAATTATGTGTAAAAAGCCATTAGAGGTAATTACAGTTGCACGTAAGAGAAAATAAATTTCGAACAGCATTAAGATCAGATCCCTATGATAACATAGGGAAGGAAAGTTTTATTTAAGCTCTTCCGTCCCTTAAAGTTAACGCGAAGGATCTATATGCAATTAAAAAGTTAATAGATTTAGGTTATAAAACATAACTTTCGATTTAATAAATTTATTTGTTTATAAAAATTTTAGATATTAAAACTTGATTACCTAATTTAATGGTAATAGAGGTAGTAATATTGCTATATCGTTTTATCTATCTACTTACAACCGTAATAAAAGACCGTTCAGGATCAGAAACAGTAAATGTGAAATTTATGAAATTAAGGTTATCTTTATAAAATTAATTGGCCTTAGAGTATATATCAAAATTAATTAGAAATTAAATTAGTGGTATTTTGACAATATTTTTATCATAATCTGATTTATTTATCCCTAAATGTATTAATATCCAATGTTGTTGCAATGCAATACTCTTTCCACTACAAAAAATAGGATTAATATACCAACTTACTTATTAACTCAAAATAAAACATATTACTATATTTGTTCTTCCCACTTAAACACCATTTAACGAAAATAATTGCATCAATATACTGAAGTAACATATTTTTGAAACCACCATTGCCACTCGTTCGTTGTGTTTTATTTTTAATTAGTTTTTTCATTAAATTGTCAGTTAAATTTAAATAAAATGCTAATAGTATAAATTTTGCTCGTATTGTGATGTGTATAGGTCCATTTTATAATCTAAAGGAAGAAAAGTAATTTATGTGTATTGTTATAGATTGCAAACACAAGTATTATTTGTTTTTATACACGTACGGTTAATATAAAGCGGCATAATAAAGCAATGTAAATAAAACCAAAATTTAAAATATCTGGTTTGGAACAACATATGACCTTCCAACATATAAATTGAAAATTAAAACAAATTTTGTAATAAGGTCATAATAAGAATAGGTATGGTCGTAAACGCAACAATAGACCTTAATAGACGTTTAGAAGGTATCTTAAAAAAAATTTCAAAGTCGACCACGAGCCAAAAATATCATAAATAAAGTTACTCCTTTACAGTCATAATTAATTAATTATAAGACGTATATGGTTTCGTGTCAAGAAATTTGTAAGGAAAGGTTTTGTAAAATTGAACTATCTATAAAAATGTTTACATAGAGTTGATCGTAATACGGATATTGGAAAAAAATTAACGAATACTTAAATTCCATTTTAGAACAGTCGTTTCAACACTATATAAAACAAAATTAGTTTAAAATTTTTAAAATCTATATCCTAGTGTGCTTTGTATCTTTTAATTATTTAAGTGTTTCAGAAATAGTTGAATAAAGGTGTCGGGTCGTCAAAGCGGTAGGACGTGTTTAAGGTGGCTCCGGTTCTATCTTTCAGTTAGTGAAACAAATACATATTAAACTGAAAACTTCTAAATCAATAAAACAGAGTAAGCTTTTGAACAGATTTTTATACCCAGCGGTTTGAATATTAATAAAAAACAAAGATAATAATAATCTAACCAGTAGAAGTTTATAACGTGTAAATGACTTTTGTTGAAATAGGCGCGAAAATAACATTTAGATTGCGATAGTATTAAATTTCTACGAAAAATTCGACTCTTTTAAACCCATCATTGATTATTAAAACTCGTAAAATCGTAAAGTAAACTTAAAACGTGAATACCACCCTTTTGTCTAAGATTGAACTCAAACAGGTAAACATTTTTGAAATAACAATGAATCATAGAGAAGTAATAAAATAACTTATTGTTGTCCACGACAGCTCGTGGTATAAAACAATCATAAATACGTATCTGTAACTTAGGAAAAATTCCAGATGCGATTCATCCGTGTAATGAACCCCTTCCTACAACAAATCCAAACGTAAGCATTGTCATAGGAACTGTTTCATTAGCTTAAATAATAAAAAAATAACTAGATCGAATGCGTAATCCAAAGTATAAAAAAAAGCAAATAAATAGATAAATAAACAAATAACTGGCTCTAATTTGTAATCAGAATTATAAATGAAAGTAATTAAATGATGTCTTTTCGCGAATAAATAACTGCAAGCCCAGCGAGAGGCGGGGAGCCAGGAACTGCGTAGAGAGCAATCTGGTTGAAGTGGGGTGTAATTGAAGGGTATGTAAGTGAAAAATGTATGTGATATATATGTACATTTAGATATTTATGCAGTAAGTATAGGCTATATTAGTTATACCTTTCTTGACTGTCTATATTTCTACTTCTTACTTCCTTACAATGTCGAGGCAGTAGACAAATAACTGTCCGGTAGTAGGACGATACCGTTAGTAGGGAATGCTACCTCTCCCGGGGCACGATTAGGCCAGTAACCGGCCTGCTCCCTATAGTATTGCTCAAGAGAACAATACAATTACCTTGCATCGACCTGGCTATAAGGGGCGGTAAAGGTCGAAACAGACAGACCCATTTGCTGACGACTGTGCAAGGAATGAATGGCGAGTCGGTACGTGTAAGAGGTATGTATGGTAAAGAATTTGAAATTCGAATGTAATGTACGAAAGACATCTTGATATTCTATGTGTATCGGAGACAAAGCGTAAAGGAGATAATGCGTTGAGATGGGAATAGCAGCCTAGCACTATGGTAAGGAGTTGAGACTAAAGTGCAAGGCGTAAGAAAAGTTGGGGTGACCGTAAGACCGAAAGAGCGAAAAGATGTGTTAAACAGTACGAATTGGTATCTCTCGCATATAAGGGTTAGAATGAAAGTCTAGTTTTGAAAAATTTTTCTTATTGCATAAAACGGTGAATCCAGAAAGAGACCAGGGGCGTGAGAACTTCTGAAATGAAGTCAAGAGTTGAATGTGAATGAAACGGTGTGAAACGAACAAATAAAAGACACTGACGTTGAAATTGCATGGGTATGCTTGAAAAACTGTGTTGTCAATTGTGCCTTGCGGATATGTGGATGAGCGACGGAAGGTAGACAGAAAAAATGTGCTTGGTGGAATGAGTCTGTAAAAAAGGCAGTATGTAAGAAAATGATGCGTACATGGCAATAAATGCAAAAAATGAGACTGAGAAAAAGCTACTATATGAGGTGTACGGATTAAGAAACAAAGAAGCGAAGGATGCACTGAGAATAAGTAAAGAGGAAGTGATGGCTGTGGAAGGAGAAAAAATGCAGAATAATTTTGAGGGAAACAAAAAACTCTTCTGGAAGTGAGTCAAAAATACAAAACGTGACCCAAAAGAGAACGCTGCATGAGTGATGAGTATGAGCAACGAAATTGTATGGGACGATTGTGAAGTGAGGAAATCCTGACAAAAATATTTCGGAAAGCTGTACAGTTGTGAGGAAAGTAAGATTAAAGGGTTAAATAAGGAGAATGTAGAAGAAATGATGAATGAAACTGAGAAGGATATTGGGATAAATGAGGTAGAGAGAGCGGTAGGAAGGTTGAAAACGCAAGGGAGCAGGCGTATGTGAAATGCTAAAATATGGGGGAGCAAAGATTATATGAAGATTGTGCGAATTATTCAATGCATGCCTTATGTGTGGAAAAGTGCCGAGGGATTGGACCACTGTATAAGGGTAAGGGAACAAGAGTGATTGCAAGAACTACAGAGGAATAAGTTTGCTCAGCGTGCCTGGTAAAGTATTTGGAAGAATACTGCTTGATAGGGTACGAAAAAATACGAAAACTAAGATTTGGGATGTGCAGGGTGTCTTCATGCCATGGGAAGAATGTTTCGATCAGATGGTTGCTCTCCAGCAGGTGATCGAAAAGTGTTTAAGGGTAAAAAGGAAGTTGTACTGTGCGTCTGCAGATCTGGATAAAGAAAATAAAGGTCTAATAAATGGAATAAGTGCAGTATACAATGGTAGTGCGGCATGTGTTAGGGTGAGAGGAGGTGTGAGTGAATGCTTTAATACTGAGCAAAGAGTGCGACAAGGCTGTGTGATGTCACTGTGGTTGTTCAATGTATACATGGATAAATGTGTTATTCAATCATGTACCGGTAAAAATGGTGTAATGGTTGGTGACGTAAATGTAGGAATTCTGGTGTATGCAGATAACAGTCTTATTAAGTGACAGTGCGGATGACCTGCAGACTGGTCTGAGGAAGTTTGATACAGTTTCAGAGAGCATGCACCTAAAGGTAAACGTGAACAAAACTAAGGTTGTGGTGCTCAATCGGGAAGGTGGAAAGGAGAGCAGAGTATTTACTCTGCAAGATAAGGTTGTGGAGCAAGTGGACGAGCTGGTATATCTGGGTAGAATGTTTACTGCAGATGGTACAATGGAGGGCGAGATTGGACGAACGGGCAATGCTGTAAGGAAAGTTATTGAGGTATGTGGACGATAATAAGAAACGAAAGCATGAACCTAGCTGCGAAACGAGCAATCTATAATTGCGCGTTTGTCTCATCAGTACTATATGGTAGTGAGACATGGATATGTCAAAAAAGCACGAAAGAACAATAAATGTCGTGGGTATGAAATTCTTAAGGAGCGCATGTAGTAAAACGAGAAGGGAAAGATAAAGAATGGATGCATAATGACATAGTGTGGCGAGGAGGGGACGATTATGGATGGATATAAAGTAGTACATTACGTTGGATTGGTCACATTGAGAGAGTGAACAATGCAAGATTAACGAAGCAAATATATGTGGGTGAGGTTAGAGGTAAGGCCGTGCCTGGTAGGCTGCGTAAAACTTGGCTGAATGTAGTAGAATGTACGACAAAGGAAAGAAAGATAATTTTAAAAATAAAGTGCCATGTCAGAGATAAGGTATGAATCTTGCCGAAGCCAGGGATAGTGAGATCATGGAGAAAGATTTTGAATAAAAAATAAATAAGAGGCAAAGGTGGTTTTGCCTTCCCCGCAAGGGAATGTCGCGAAGGTTAAGTTAAGTTAAGTTAAGTTTAAGAAATATGTGATATAAGCCGCCTATTGATTTTCCCCGATACATTTCTTCAGGAGAAATGAGAACAAGCTTGATGAAACCTGAGTTTTATCGGCCTAAAGTTATCTAGGATACTAACGTAGTCACACATACACGCGCGCGCATGCACGCACACACCCTCGCATGCCTTTATTTTATAGAGCTATTTCGCACCTTACTAAAACTCTACTGGTTCGATTATTAATTATTTATTATTAATTCAAATTTAGAACCTATTGATTTAAAATTATTGTAATTACAAAAATATACGTGTCGAGTAAAAACCTAGATAAAAGATGGTGTTTGTGCTTTAACGTTTACCTTATGATTATATCAGTTTTGACAAACGTACCTGACATGGGTTTGAAGTGAATCGTAATTTCGTAGCATTTACATAGAAATGCAACAATCCTGTTTTCGCGAATTTTTAGTATGTGTATCTTATGCTGTATCTTATGTTTAATACGCATTTGTGACATTAGTGCTTACATTTGTAGACTGATAAAAAGTAAAGAGATGTTCATAATTTCTTACTTCGTTATTCGATAAATAGTAAAACTTACCATGACATAATTTTGCTTAATGTCTCAAAATATTTAAATATTGTTCCAAAGGTTTTAACAGACATTCCAATACAGCCAGTAGTTTGTTTTGAATTTTTTTTAAAGCGCTGGTTACAGTATGTTTATATATAAGCTATGTGCAATAAAACGATCACAGCATGAATGAAGTAGTGTTTTACAGCAATTTTGTTACGTTTTGGCTACTGCATTGTGCCTAGATGAAGAATATGGTGGGAAATAGCCACTGAATCGTGTAATTCACCAGTAATAAATCGTTCTGCAATAATGAAAAGCTATCTTGTTTCTCAGAATATCAAGAGAGCTTGAGTACTCATGAAATAAATCATGGTGCCATGTATATATATATATATGACCATATTGTTGTTACTGTTGGCTTGGTAGTTTTGAACCTAACCGAATAACTTCCTAAAATTTGTGGTTTAATATTTACGGTGACTGCTTCTTTGGTTCACTATAATTAGTGTATACATTGCGACAATATTGAAGTTGGATATACTGCAACTATCAAATATAACCGAACATAAAGAGATACAAGTTCGACTAAAATTATGGCAAATCAAATTGTTATGATTTCCGAATGTACAAAAAACGACATTATCATTGCTAACTATTATGTCAAACGGATAATTTTGATTATTTTCCTTGCCTGTCAAATTTGAATTTTTGACCAATCGCGTGCTTGGAAACTGCTTTGTTACGACCAATCAAAATAAAATACAGCGACTATTCACCTTGGTGCTGAATAGTCGACTATTTTTATCAGCATGCTCAATTGTCATCGACAGGACGGTATTCAACAACAAAGAATACACCCGAAAGTTTCAATTTTTTAACACATAATAACTGTATTTTTAATTGTAAATAGAGGAATAATGTAACATTGATTGTAGTATTAGTTGTTTAATAAATAAGTATTTACTTATTATTTTATTAGTTCATACAATATCCTTTCTCTGTGCTTTTTCCTTATACACATAGAAACGTTTTTCCCTCAGAAATAACCTTATTAAATATAACACGACGTCGATAAATTATCTACTATTTTTATTGCTACTAAATTCTCGTGTATTTTACAGTTTGCCTCGACATAATTTGGACATTAATAAACAAAGATTAAAGCCTTCGGGCTAAAGCTCTCGGGCTTTAATCGGATTATTAATGCCAAAATTAAGTCCCGAGAAATTGATTTTAAAATACACTCAAAATTTAGATGCAATAAAAATAGTCGACTATTTATCGAGGTCTTGGTATATTACCGTCGATTATTAGCTTTAGCGATCCGGTGTATCCGTAAAAGCAAGTAAATAAGTTGGTATTCTTAGATAAAAATAATCTAATCAGACAACCGTTTATCATATACCAATACGAGGGTCACTATTTATATTCTGAGCCTAACAATGAAAAAACAGTAATTTGTCATTGAACATTTCTTTGTTGTTTTTAGAAACATTCTCCTTTATGATCAATAATACAAACCATTTATCATAGAATTTTTCCAATCTTCTTGAGACACCTCCATAATATGGCTTTTGAACGCATCAACCGCTCCTTCCGCCGACGGACATCGTTGTCCACGCAATTTATTCTTGACATTCGGGAACAAGTAGTCATTGGGTGCCAAATCAAGACTGTACGGCGGATGGCCCATAAATTCGATTTTTTGAGTGTTCAAATAATCGGTTGAGACGAAATGTGTGAGAGGTCGCATTGTCGTGATGAAGAACGATCCGACGGCGCTTGTTCGTTTTCCGCATTTCACCGAAGACTTCTGGCAAAGGATGGTTGCGTACCATTCAGAATAGAATTGACCGTTCTACGTTCCTCTAAACGCACAGTTGCCACATGACCAGTTTTTCCCAAAAAACAGGCGACCATTTGTTTCAATGTTCTTCGAGCGCGAACAACTTTTGTTGGATTTGCTGTTTAGGTTCCGGCTTCTATGCATATATCCATGATTTGTCACCTGTTACAACCTTGTATACGTTTTTTGAAGCACCGCCATTGCATTTCTTGAGCATTTGTGTGCACCAATCGACGCGAGCATCTTTTTGGGATTTTCGTCAAATTCTGTGGGATCCAACGAGAACAAACTTTTTTCATGACTAAATGATCATGTAATATTTTATATATGCTGGTGAGTAGTAATATGGGGCCGGTTCTGGACCAGTTCAAGGTCACTCGTCCTCTGGTGGTGAAAAACGGAAACTTTTGGAGCTCTTTCAAGGTCAAACTTTAGGCGGGAAATTTAAAATTTTGGAACTGGTCAAGGTCAAAGCTAAAAATAGAAGTTGCAAGGTAATCATAAATCTAAAAATAGTTTTCAAGGTCAAATATTATTGACCTACGGTGGTGTCATATTACATTTCTTAGAAATATAAAAAGGTCAAGGTGAAAAGCTAAAAAATAGAAATTGCAAGGTAATCACAAATGTAAGAATAGAATTTTCAAGGTCAAACTTTTTAACGGGAAATATAAATTTTTGGAGCTGATCATCATTATATTACATTTCTAGTCAAGGTCAAAAGTAGGTATTTAACAAGTTTAAGCATGTTGTAATATGTCAAGGACGCATATTTCTTATATAAATTGCAGCGAGCTGTATGTTGAGATCAGTCAGTCTGCAACTAGTAATTGTTAAATATGGAATTAACAGGGTTAAACCAAAGCACCTATTGCAAACCCTTTAAAAATGCGTGCGAGCTCGATATATCGAGAAAGTATAAAGTAGCGAGAATAGATAAAATTAATACTAAGTACGGTGAACACATAGTGATATAAACGGGTGATTTTAAATGTGTATTACCGGAACGCTTTTATGTGTATTTCAAAAAAGAAGAAACACGAATTGAAGAATTTAAAACACTCTTAAACACGAAGGATGTGTTCATAAGTGGTTTGGGTGCAGCTGGTAAAACAACAAACATAACATTTTCTTTTTAATAGTAGCACCCCTACCATATGTAAAATAGGTATACTTTAACTAGAATTATTTTCTTAAACAGTGTTTAGTTATAGTAAAATTGTGAGCAAGTAAAGTCATGCAAGCAGCAATAAAATCATTTCTGGAACGATCCAAACTCAGAAGTTCACCGTTATATATGGATACCTCACATCATTTCAGTAACGATCTGAATAATAATTTAACATTTTGTTGTTGGTGCTGTCAAAATAGTGATGGTAGTAGCAGTAGTAAAAAGGAAGAGAAACACGATGAAGGTTATTCTTCTCCTAAGACTAACTGGACATCATCATCATTTCAATATAAGGATGAAGTGTATAAACAAGCAGCTAAGGAATACTTAATCGATTGTACTTATTATAAACTATCGAACGATACTCATCATGAAAAACATCTGGAAATTGGATACAGTACACACCTCAACCTTGCACCAGTGCTGCGTATGGGGTGTGGTAATTGTGATCAAAGTAATAATAATGTAGTGTTGGATATGAAGGAATGGAATGAACTTCTAAGATGGCATTCATATGTAGAATTACAATTTTTCCGATCTTAAGAAATTGAAAACAAAATTGATTGGTCTAATGTAAGCGAAGAAGAAGATATAATCTACGATCAACATTATGAATCTCTATCCAGCAATCTTGGTATCTATTACAATTGTGAATTGATTAAAGGATATGACAGAACCTTAAAAACTGTTATGATGGAAAACTACAACTGCTGTTCTTGCACATTCAATGCCCATAATGTTGAAGAACTATTCAACTTAAAGGATATAATAAGCTATAGATTGGAATTTCTTGAACCTTACAATCTATCATGTTTTTATGAAAAGTTCATACAATAAGTTATTGACTACCGTCGTTTTCGCGAGAGAGAATTCCATGGTAGTGATGATGACATTTACAAAGACATTGAAGATGTTATAAATGCTAAGTATAATATTAATTCACATAACACTGTATGCTTAATGGAAATATTGAATTATCGTCCTGCTTATCTAATGTATAGTATTTACTAAATTAAAAAATATTAATAGCTATGGTTTGTTTTTCTCAATTTAGGTATAAATACCCTGCTTTATCCATCTAGTTAAACAGTGTTATATAAGAAGCAAAAGAGTGCGGGTGGTTTAGTGAATACCCTAATCAATAAACTTCCGTTTGAATTGCATTTACCCGGTTACCAGTATTGTGGTCCTTGTACAAAATTAGAGAAACGACTCGCACACGAAGACTCCGGTATTAATCAATTAGATGCTCAGTGCAAACTTCATGATATCAGTTACAGAGATTACCGAGATTTAGAAAGTAGACATAAAGCAGATAAAATTTTGCAAAAAAAAGCGTGGGAGCATTTTAAATCATTCGACGCAACGTTAGGTGAACGAACTGCAGCTTTAGCAATCAGTACCATCACGAAAGCAAAGAGAAAACGTCGATCTAATCTGAAGAAGGAGAACAAATGCAATGGTGGAAATTTATTGCATTTACGAAAAACAATAGTTAAAAAAATTAAACCTAATAGAAATTTCACAGACACAATAAAGTCAGCCCTTTCAACGGCAAAGCGTGTGGTGAAAAGTTTAGGGGGAAAGAAAAATATTAAAGTTCCTAGGGTAATTCCCATACCTAAACAAGGTGGGTCTTTACCATTTCTTATTCCGTTATTCGCTGGATTATCAGCAATCGGTGCATTAGCTGGTGGTGCATCAGGAATTGCTAAAGCAGTCAATCAAGCTAAAAATGCTAGAAAATTGCAAGAAGAGACATCGCACCATAATCGTATGATGGAATCGATCGCTATAGACTCCACGAATAAGAAAGGTGGTGCACTTTATTTAAAACAATACAAATCTGGTGGTGGTGCATTATACTTAAAACCGTTTCCAAAAAACTGAATAGATTACCCGAAAGACCATTAACAGATATTGATTTAAAGAAATACACCAAAAATGTACTCTACTTTAGGGATATTTTTATGAGAGATAACATGCCTAAATTACCACGGAAAAATGAATCTGGAATTATTAACTTAGATAGCCATAGCGGACCAGGTACGCATTGGGTTTGTTACAAAAAGCGCGGTAAAAAGGTATGGTATTACGAGAGTTTTCGTAATCTTCGACCACCAATAGAAGTGAGCTACTTTCGGGGGTGTAACATTTATTATAATTACAACCAAGGTCAAGAATTTAATACAATTATTTGCGGACACCTATGTCTACAATTTTTATATAAATAATCAGTAGAACATCAAATTTTCTCAGTTATGTCAATAACATGCAGCTTAGAAGGTGTTGGTAACACAGTTAGTTACAACTTTTATCCACCGATAGAGCTAGATTTGAGGAAGAAATGCGTTATTGGATTGGTGGGATTTTACGGTTGCAACAGCATTAGAAACATTTATACAGGCAACGATAGATTTTATTTTAGAACGGATCCATCTCATTTGCAAGTGATTAATATTCCACACGGTGCATATGAGTTGGATGAAATTGCTGATTATCTAAAATCTAAGATACCCACAGAAAAGTTTAGAATTAGAGCAAACAACAATACACTTAAATGCGAGATAAACAGTTCATTTGAGATTGATTTTACTAAAGAGAATAGCATTGGCCGCATGCTAGGCTTTGAGTCTAAAATATTTTTCATACGTCTGCGTTAGACATCCAAATTCTAAAACACACCAATCTACACGTAGAGTGCAACATTATAAAAGGATCTTATCGAAACGGGAAACCTGCAAAAGTATTATATGAGATTGACGTTTCAGTTCCACCAGGTTATCGTCTAGATAAAACTCCCAGCAACACTCAATATTTAGAAGTAAACACCGACATAATTAGTAATATAACCATTAATTTGGCTAATCAAAAAGGCGAATTAATAGACTTCGGTGAAAGTGAACCAATCACAGTACGCTTAGAAGTAAAAGAACATGGGCGTGAGAATTAATAAAGGACCAATTCCATTTTTCAAAAATTCGTATAAAAGACATCATCCCTTCAGTAAGTCATTAATTAGTCATGAACCCTCATTGCGGTTAACATCTGCAGAAAAACACTTTTTAATATCAATTGGTTCTCACCGACAATGGCCGAATCGCTAAACATGTTTCAAAACGTACATTTTGATGATACTATAATTAAATCAGATATTCACACTTATCTTCCATATGGATCTTCTAAATATGGACCTTCCGAAGAAATACGTATCTTAATTCAAAGCCAAGATCTAATTACAGCTACTTACGATAGTTTTCCGTATATAAAAGGTAAACTTGACCTCAAAAATGAAGGAAAAGCATGCAACTTAACCAACAATTTTCCCAACTCTCCTTTCGAAGAAATTCGTTATGAGTTAGGTGGTCAAAGAGTGGATGTTTGCAGAAATCCAGGCATAACATCTACGCTTACGGGATATATTTCTTATACGGCAAGCAAGAGCAAAGCACTAACCCATTTGGGATGGTCACCAAAGAATGAAGAACCATTACAAGTACAGTTTGACGAGCAAAATAGTGAAAAATCTTTTACAGTATGCATACCATTGAATCACATATTTGGAATAATGGAGGATTATCGTCGTTATTGTGAATATACGTCAAGAGTTGATTTTAATTCGATCTAGAAGCGATACAAACTGCTACTATGGTGAAGGTGATGCAACAATAACCTTAAATAAAATGAAATGGAAAGTACCACACTTAACACTTAGTGATGCTGCAAAACTGAACTTGTTTTAGGAATCAATAAGAATTCTATTATTACTGTTCCATTTCGACAATGGGAGTTGTATGAATTACCTGTTTTAAAACAAGCAACCTCAGACATATGGCCAATAAAAACATCAACGCAGTTGGAAAAACCACGTTGGATAATTGTTGCATTCCAAGAAGGTAAAAGGTACAAAAAGTCGGCAAGGGCAGCAAATTTTGATCACATTAACATCAGAAACCTTAAAGTACATCTGAATTATGACTATTATCCATACGAAGCAATGCATTTGAACTTCAGTGTTAACCAGTACATACCCGCCTATCACAATTTTTTGAAGTTCCGGTGTGATTACTATGGTGACGACAATAAAGATGCACTATTCGACTATTCCGAATTCAAATCATGTCCAGTATTTGTAATCGAGTGCTCTAAACAAAATGAATCCTTAAAAAACTCAACAGTAGACATCAAATTGGAAATGAAATCTCTAACACCTTTCGATAATGGAATCGTTGTATATGGTCTTATTCTCCATGATTCTATTGTACAGTACAGTCCACTCACCGGAGAAGTGAAACAATTATAATTATTATTGCAATATAGTCTAATATTTAAATAAAGATGTACTTATTCGTTTAGTTTTATTTCATCCACCAAAGATGAAAGTAGTTGCTCAGAAACAAAAACTCCCGATTCAAAATCATGACGTTGATGAAAAGTCTATTACTTCAAAACATGGTGATTTACTTCCTAGTAGTATACGTGGTATTATATGCGGCCCCTCCAATTGCGGTAAAACAAACGGAATGATCAGTCTGCTTACTGAAAAAAATGGTTTGAAATTTAAACATGTATACGTATACTCTAAGTCATTGAATCAAAACAAGTACAAACTTTTACAGGAGATCTTACTTCCAATGAAGGACATAGGTTACTTTACCTTCAGCGACAATCAAGATGTGATTGAGCCTAATTGTGCAAAATCAAACTCTATTTTTATCCCTCGATGATATCGCTTGTGAAAAGCAAAACAACATAAGGGCATATTTTTCTATGGGCAGGCATAACGATATTGACTGTTTCTATTTGGGTCAAACTTACAGTAAAATTCCAAAGCAATTAATTCGTGGTAATGCGAATCTAATTATATTATTCGAGCAAGATGAATTAAACTTAAAACATGCGTATAAGGATCATATAAGTCCCACCATCAGCATGAAATTGTTTCGGGACATGTGTTCAAAGTGCTGGGTAGATCAGTTTGGTTTCATGGTCATATAAACAAGGATGCTGTAGTTAATAATGGTCGCTATAGGAAAAGATTTGATGAATATATATTATATAATACCTTAAATTGCTTTCAGTAGTAGTAACTGATCTATTTAGATATCAACATCTATCTGTTTAGTACAAACAGCTTCCTGTTCATGGTAAACGGGTACAGGTTCATTAAATCCGTTTTGCTATATAAGGCGAATATATAATACCTTAAACTGCATTCAGTAGTTTAGTAGTAACTGATCTGTTTAGGTATTAACAGCTATCTGTTTAGTGTAAACAGCTACCTGTTCAAGGTGAACCGGTACTTGTTTGTCGCAATGGACAACAAGGAGAGGATATTAAAGAAAAAATTATTCAGGCTCGTAAAATAATACAGCAGAAGTATAACAGTATTAAGACTGCTCGCATTGATCATTACATTCGAAAGTACTTATAAGTCTTTAATAGAACCTCTAACTGCAATAGTAAATAAAATCGATAAAAAAACACCTAAAAAGCGGGTCATTGATGTTAATCCTAAAAAACCACCCGTATTCATATTTTCAAGAAAGCACGCTACTATCCCCACTAGTCCGCTAGCTCAAGTTCAACGGACCCCAGGCGTCACTCCATTAGGTGATTCAAGTAAGGGTGCTACTAGTCCCCTAGCTCAGCTTCCGTTTTTTCAAAGAAATCCTCCCCCAAGTCTTCCATCTTTCTTAGATACATCCGTCGTGGGAGAGATTAATACTGGGGAGGAAGAAGAAGAACTGTCTAGTATCGCAGATGATTCCCATAATGAACCCATCTCAGAAGAATTTCTCGAGCAGTACAATGAATTGCCGCGTATATATGTTGAACGTATTTTGAAGAATGCTGAAGGTGATATTGATCATACGTATGGAGTCCACTATGATACCAAAACTGACAAATGGACAATTGGTAATACGCCCATCACAATTAAAGGAGACGACATAATTATTAAAGGTGTCACGTATAAAGGGACTCCAGGATTATATGATCTGCTTATTATGAATGAACCCGATTTAAGTCTAGTAAAGTCAACAGATAGAAAAAATATAAAACTATTTTAGAGGCTACGAATGAAGTAAGGCGAGATTATGACGTAAGTGCACAGATTCGAGGAAGCCGCAGCAGAAAGTATACACAAATAATCAAACCCTTGCTGTCATCAATATCATCACCCACCACAACCAAGGGAGGAGGTGGAGCTATGTTTTTTAAGGAATTAACAAACAGGCCCATTGAATATAAATATTGGAATGATGTACATGAACTAATTCGTGATCTGGAGGTATTGTGGCAGAAAATTAGCGGAAACACAGGTGTTGTAAATGACATAATATCAATTGAGAAGAACTATATGAAGATGGATACATTGAAAAACCGACGTTTTTAAACAATATAAATGAGAATGCATTGATGTCGACAGTCACAACTAAAATGCCCTTGACAAATTTGGACGTTCATATGTCCAGTATCAATTCAAGAAACTAACCCCTCAGTTTAAACTGATTGATGCTAATCAATTTGATATTAGAATAAGAGACTCAGCAATGTGGCCGATCCCATAGATCCTCAAGATGTCATCACTAAGCAATACTATTTATCAACAAGGTTCGATATTGATGGAAATCGTTTGACACAGTTGGCTGACCCTGAAGAAGATGGTGATGCTATAAGTAAAGGATACCTTGATTTCTGTTTACAAGCAGTTCAGAAAACTTTCAAAGGAAACGCTAACGCTTATCTAGCGCTGGAGGAAAACTACATCAACTTAAAGAAATTGTTGATAAATTAGCACCATGTCCAAATTACAACTCGTTAGCGAATTGCACAAACCTGCACGAAAAAATTTTAAACGAAGGCGAACAATAATTAGAGGTTTTGATGATCTTTGGCAAGCAGATATAGCTGAATTTAACACATATGCCAAACAAAATAAGGGTTATAAGTATATATTTAGTGGTTATCGACTGTTTTTCGAAATACTTGTGGACTAAAGATTAAAAACGAAAACAAGTCAGGAAGTTAGCAAAGCCATGCAAACAATCTTCAAACAAGGCCGGAAACCTAAAATTTGCAGACAGATGCAGGAAAAGAATTCTACAATGAGCATTTTACTAAACTAATGCAGGTTATGAGTCAACCATTACTCCACCTATAGCACAAAGAAGGCTGCAATTGCTGAACGTGTTATCAGAACCATTAAAGGTGCTCTATATAAGTCATTCAGCCTGCAAGGTAAATACAAATGGATTGATACAATTGATACCATAACGATGGATTATAACAATCGTAAGCATAGAACTACCAGTGAAGCCCAAAGATGTTGATAATCATAAAAGCTGAGGCTTACACTCACATAAAAATATTTGATCGGAATCGATATTGTGTTGGTGACATAGTACGAATCAGTAAATTTAAAAGTATTTTTGCTAAAGGATACACCCCAATTGGTCTAGTGAACTATTTAAGATTGTGAAAGTTCACATTACTAACCCAACCACCTACTTTTGGAAGACATGAAAGGAGAACCTGTACTGGGAGGCTTTTATGAACATGAATTACAGAAAACAAAGTATCCGATGTGTACCTAGTGGAAAAAATCCTTCTTTCCAAGAATAATAAGTTATTCGTAAAGTGGTGGGGATTGGATGAAAGATCATGGATAAATAAGGATGATATTGTTTATAACTTATTTATGCAATAAATTACTATATTAGTTATATATATATATATATATATATATATATATATATATATGTTGTATCAAAGGATGTTTGCTCTTGGATGAAATAAAACACATAAAAAAATGTATTTTATTTTAGTTCAGTAAATATTACATAAAATGTTTTAAAATTTCATTATCTTATATAGTAAACCTAAAGTACTTCTATAATCATTTAAATTACTTGAGGCCATATTCCTGAATCTGGTCCACAGGTCCATCCTAAACAGGAATTTGTATTTGTTTCACCTTTATGAATGTTTTCTAATATCCAGTTAAAATTTTGTGATGTTCCTCGTTTTCCCATGGTTGAAACTTATAGTTAATGTTTGTTCTAATAATATTTCAATCAAAATATCGAGGCATTTGTAATTAGCATAATATGCTGCTTTCTCAATACATTCAGTTATAATAAATAACGTATCTTTATAAGCAGAATTAATATTTCTAAGCTAGATTTAACATTTGTTAAATCATCATCACCATAATAAATTGCATACATATATTTTAAGCGGTACGTTACCAAGTAAATTCGTATCATCTAAGATTTTATCAACTTCATTAAAAGTTAATGAATTGTAACCTTTATTAATGCACAATTTTGTAAAACTTTTAATGCTATTGTCCAATTTAATTTTTTTATCAAATAATGTCTTAATAATAACTTCATTTGCACACTTTGAATTTATAGCACACCAGTTAAAACACTCATCAGGAATAATAATATGTTGTAGTATATTCAATACAAAGCTTTCAGAGGAACACTTCCCCATCAAAGAACGCTTCAGGTACTTTCTATAGATTTGATTACTACTGTACCATAGTTCATCATGCAGTTTGTTTTCGAGACTGCTCATAATTATTGTTTTTCTGAAACAGAAGAGGAATAAAATGCTATGTAAAGTTAAATCCCCAAGGTCTAGTATCATTGAAATTGAAATTTACCAATCGTTTATCATCGTAAGGATTGAGTATTACTTTATTCTGTTTGATTGTAAACACATCATGTTTCTTTGAACTTATCAAATGTTGATATCGCCTTATTACGTTACCATCAAACAAAATGTGTTTATAATCGTTTATCGTGATCTGATTGACGCTTGCATGGGTAGAACCCTCTGATTTTTTTACAACTTTTTTATCAACAGTGTAAGCATACATTTTTGCGCGAAGTCCTACAAATTCCAACATAATTGCACCATAATTTTCATCTTTCATTAAAACGGGGACTTTTTTATTTACTAATGGAATTTCAAAGATATTTTCAGGACTATAGTCAGATGTATTAAATTTATCAATGTCTTTTTTAATGTACTCATAGATATCAGGAACCGAAAATGCGTATATAAGAATATCTGTATCTGTGTACAAGAGCTTGGAATTATTTGGAAACTTAGGTAGGATGTAACCATAATGAAAATTGTATAAAAAAGTTTTTGAAACGTCTTAAACACTGAAGCCTGCATATATGGGTTTATTTAGATATACTTCCAGCTTGTTCATTTGAATGATGAGCATGTCATTGCTAAATATTGTACAACTATGAAAATTTGGTTTTGATATGTAAGCACGAGCACCATAGCGACCATCTCATTTTGTTACTAAACGTATATCCTTATATTTACGTACATTTGCCAAATTCATTTTGAGATTGCTGGCGCATGGTTGTATTTAAATCGATATATTTTTTTAACCATGGTGATTGCTGAAAACATAATATACGATGCACTTTTACCAACTTTAATCCATATTTTAAATATACTTTCAAATTTCTGTAATGAATTACGTAATTACGTTTTGGATACAATGTAAGTAATAATTTTTTTATTTTAGAATTTGGATCAGGTACGGGTGGAACCATATGTTCGGGTGCCAATGGTAGATCACTGTGACTCTCATGTAATTCTATGGGATAGTCTAAATCACACTCGATTAAGTAACCAATTTCCGAATCATCAGGATGGTTTATTAAATCCAAAGTTTCAAATTTATCCACAAAAAAAAAATCACCAAATGGTAAAAATTCTGACATGGTTGCCCCATATAAGTTATTTACGTCGTAGTACATTAAATACACACTTTCGGAAGTGGGATCAAATGTTTCAGTCATGTACTTATTGTTAGCTTTAGCATACCGATTAGAACATTGAGCCACACCACCCCTAATTCCTCTTTCAATAAACATTAGCATATCAATATCAGTATAAATAGTTCTAACTTTACTTGTGTAATTTTAGGCATACCATCGAATGCTAAACCGTGGGATGTACAATAATGCAGAGGATCAAGTTTGTAAGTACTTAAACAAGTTTGCCGAAAATTTTCGAAAATATCAGCTAAAAGTAGAACGTCCGTTTTTAAATACAAATCTGAGTACTCCCCTAACGATCTAATATGAAATTTGTTCCAAACATTAACCGCATGTGCAAAACTAACATCATTGATTCCGTCATTATTAAGATGACTAAAAAACGCTTCACTGGGAGGTAGCCTGGTTTCGTCTAATTTATCCCACGTATCAATATAGTCATAAGGAAACACACCTTTGCGAACTAGTAAAGAAAATTCTTCTTCATTGTTACAATTAGCTCTGGTAATATTTTTTTTACTATTTTCCAAATAGTTTGATAACGTTTCAATACTAGTACTCATAAATCTGAAAGAGTCAATAAATCTAAACTTAATTTTACTACCTTCTATTACTTTCGTGAAAGAGATATATCTTTCTTTGTTTATGGGTTGGAGTGAAATCGCACCGGGAATAGTAGCCAATTCTCTAATGAGGAAATGTCTATCATAACCTGACAAATTATGAAATACAACCGGCAGGATGTAGTAGTCTTTATAGTTTAGGTTACAATTCTGGTGTGATGCTCCTCGAAATTCTCCAGTAAAATGGTTATGGTCTCTAGCCTTTATATCATTATCTGTAAATGGTTTTTTGGAAATGTGACAAATCGTGGTGCTTTCAAAGTGTTCAACCTGATTGGGAGTTAAAGTACCCATAGGAATGATTTTATTGATGATTTCGGTGCTGCAATGTGCAATACTTTGAAGCTCTTTAACAAACCATTGAATGCAATCATTTCCTCTATAAAGCCTAAATCGAGATAAAGAATCATTGTATGAACACTTTAAGTAGTAAGCAATACTGAAGGGTATATGTTTGGAATGAAATAGAGTATTACCCCCAAGTGATGTTAAATTTGTACACTTTTCTAAAATACTTTCTAAATCCGCATAATTTACAAACGGTACCTTCTCCTGAAATGCGAAATTTTTGAACTGCAAAAACATTTCCGCTTCGGTAGGAATCCTGGCTGAACATTGATTAAGTTGATGGCAGAGTGACATGTTTTTGTAGAAGGCAATCTGAGGAAAAGTGGTCAAGCATCGGTAACAAATAAATTTCTTGTGTTCCCTATTCGATAATTGTTCAGAAAAAGGAGCTGACATATTTTTAATCCACGCGAAATGATAAACTGTATTATTGTTTGTATTAATAGCATCAGCAGTAGAACCCGCAGAATGATAATTAGGCGAAAGTACTAAAAGATTTATAGGTTCCCTGACACTATTTTCTTGATTTACACTTAATACTACCGGTAATACACCTTTCCCCTGAATGCAAAACAAATTAATGGAGAGGTTCTTTAATTTTTCAAATTTTTTTACATCATCTATTTTAATGGGAAAGGGAATTGAATCATAATTCAAAGCATCTCTAAAATGAGGATAACTGTAAACTCTATCTGAATCAAGTTGCACTGGGTATAATGCTGAAACAACGGCCCACAGGACGTAAGTCGAAAGGCCACCTCTAAATGGAGTATAGCTATTAATTCACCTTTAAATGTAAACTTCGTGTAATGCCCAACCGGAATCCCTTTCGGGAAACTCCTCTATTTTTTTTTTGTAATTTGTAATAAACGTTATTGTTATACCACTCACGAAAATTGGTAGAAATGTCGATGACATAATTTTTTATGGCAGAAGTCTTCAACTCGATAACATGATTTTGAGGTTGCATGAAATTGCAGGCTAAAATGACATTGACCTTTAGCATCGCTTGCCTTAGCATTACTTTAACCTTTCGTGCAAAACTATTGTATGCATTTTGTAAAAAATATGAGGGTCATTAATGTTTGCTATATTGACTATAATGCTTGTAAGTAACCTACCATTAAAACATGAATCTATAGAGTACCAACCTAATTTATGTGTACGTTTTTTAGGGACAACTCCACTACCTGTTTTCTCTGAAGCGTTCTTTAACCGTTTCAGTCTCACAAGATAACACTTTAACAATGATAAATTATTTTCAAGTTTAAGCAAATGTTCACTTGCTTCTAAATATATTTTATTTTGAATTATATCTTGCAATAGCTTAATATTAATGTTAATTTTACGGATGTGCTTTACAAATTCATTTTGGTTTTTAATAATGGAATAATACGTGTTGTTAAATTAACAATATCACTACTACTTGGTACAACCTCACTCATAGTTACCTTCAAAACTGTATCAAACAATGCAAAATATGAAGCACACACGATCACACAGTCATGGACTTGTAGCAAATATTTTATTTATTATAACTGATATGTAAAAAAAATAATTTAAGTAACTATAGAAGTACTTTAGGTTTACAATTCCAAATATTACGAGTGCAATATACTGACTGGTACAGAAATCCTGTTTATCGGTTTATATAGTCATATAAGCCCCCCATTCAATGTTAAATATCACAAACTTGTTATAACTTGTATTTGACTTTACGCAGCATACAGAAATTCGTCTTATATGCAAATGAAATGTGATACTTTCAGACGCTTTAGTTCATTGCCTTTAGATTGCGTATTCCCAAGAGCTTCAGTTCAAAAAGGTGCAGATATTGCACTTTCTTTAGTATTATCTTTAGTGGACGTTTACTGGTAATATCTAATAACCTAACCTTGCTGACATGGCATGGAATACCTTTTCATGTCTAGATTATGATGCATTCCTTAGAGTTTATCGCCTTTATTTGCACAGCTCAGTTCGTTACACTAACCACTTCCAGTTGTTACCAATTTTGTTAAAGTTAACAGATCTATGTGTATATAATTTGAAAGTTTTAATTGAATACTCATTCATTACGTAAAATTAGTAGTAATGGCTTCAGTGAATAAAAGATCGAAATTGTCATTAAAAACAAAAGAAAAACCATGCATTTTGCATAACGTTTTGGTGCAACTATCAACGACAAACATATAAAGAACCCTAGCACCCTTCGAAGAGACCATCCCCATCATCTCAATAAGAGATATAAGAGGACGAATTTTCACGGTACTTTGAAAAGTAAGTCCTAAATGAAACGCTCTCCTGAATTTTTAAATTTTTTCCCTACTTCCCAGTAAAAAAAATATTCTTTAACATTATTGCATTTTATAAGTGACATTTTATCCATTTAATTTATTAAAAAAATAATAAAACTGACCCACTAAATTGAGATTCTGATTTTAAGCAAAACTACTTTTTCTACTTACTAAAACGTACACAATTTTGTACAAGCATTCACGTTGTTAAAATTGATTGATTTTTGTAACAAGCAATTACCAAAATTTTCAATAAAACAACACTTTAAGCTGCATTATAAAAAAAAGGACAATGCAAGCATTTTGCTTTGAAAAACGCTTGTACACGTTACAAGACAGTGTATATTTAGCGCTTACATTACTCTGATTGTGCAATTATTAAGCACACTTGCGCTAGTTGCAAGTTCAAAGTTTTTCCACATTTCTTTTTTTGAGAAAATTTGAAAATGCTATCTTTTGCGCTGTTATTTGTTTAGTCTACATGCAAAAAATTGGAATTTTTGGGTAAAGGACTAAAGTGTTATGATTTATTCTCATGTGAAGGTATCAACCTTTCTTTGCATGCTAACCATAACTTGGTGTTAACTTTGAAAAGTTTTTTTTCACATTTTTTTTAGTTTTGAGAAAATCTGGAACTGCTATCCTTTGCGCTGTTATTTGTTCAGTCTACATGCAAAAAATTGGAATTTTTGGGTCAAGGACTAAAGTGTTATGATTTATTCTTATGTGAAAGTATCATCCTTTCTTTTTATGCTAACCACAGCTTGCTGTTAACATTTAAAAAGTTTTTTTCACATTTTTTTTTAGTTTTGAGAAAATCTGGAAGTGCTATCTTTTGCGATGTTATTTGTTTAGTCTATATACAAAAATTCAGAATTTTTTTCTTCTATGCCTACACATACTTTATTTATTTTTTTTCAAATGAATACTGTTGAAGTGCCTTTTCTTTATGCAATATAACATGCAGTACTGTAATTACTTATTTACTTTTTAAAGCGTCTTTCATTCAAATTACAATGCACCTTTATTTAATATTTTTCATGGCACATTCACTCGAAGTTGCATCATTTTCTTTTTTAGCTCATACAGCTCTAAATCTATCTTCAATTTTTTTATTTCCTTGATTAACACCTCGAGTCTTTTCTTTCTCTCATCAATACTTAATAATTCTTTCTTTCTTTCTCTTCTTATCATTCTTACTACTTTCACCATTTCTAGCAATAAAAAGTTCACTGAATCATGCAATCCCGGAGAAGCCTTTTTATTATAAACATGCATCCTTTCAAAACTGCTAACCTACTCAAAAACTTTTAGATTTCTGAGAATGATTACTTTGCTACTTCTATTTTTAGCTTTGACCTTGATCAGCTCTAAAATTTATATTTCGCCAAAAGTTTGACCCTGAAAATTCTATTCTTAGATGTCCTATTATTAGCTTTTCACCTTGACCTTTTTATATTTCTAAGAAATGTAATATGACACCACCGTAGGTCAATAATCTTTGACCTTGAAAACTATTTTTAGATTTATGCCATGCAACTTCTATTTTTAGCTTTGACCTTGACTAGCTCCAAAATTTTAAATTTTCCGCCTAAAGTTTGACCTTGAAAGAGCTCCAAAAGCTTCCGTTTTTCACCACCGGGGGCGAGTGACCTTGAACTGGTCCAGAACCGGCCCCATATTACTACTCTGGTGGAAATAATGCCTAGGGTTTATGATCAATGCTTTCTTGAATAATAACTGATTTTGGGCGACCTTTGCGAATTTCGTTATTCCGTTTCACAGTGGCAAAGGATGGAGCTTCATCGCCAAATGTGGAAGTAAGTTGATCGATGTACTCTTGTCTTGATAATCCACGTCGAAGATCGTAATAAATTATCGCACGAAAATTTTCACGTCTTAATTCCATTTGCTGACACGCAATCTTCGGGTAACCGTAAACAACACACATAACGCTATTGACAAAAAGTTTGAAGTATGTTATTGTCAACAATGTCAAACGTTTCTATGGAGACGTAAAATGGCGCCTAACTGCAATCAGTGTTGCCAAGGCTCAAAATATAAATAGGGGCCCTCGCATAATAAATGCATGGGAGGTGTTGATCGTATGGTCGAAAACATCGATAAATAGAGGATATCTAGCTTGTGGTGGGCATTGTTTTCTTTTTGTGTGGGTGCAAGTGTTTATAATGGGAGGCAAATTATACAACAAGAGAAACGAAAAAATAGAATATTTACATTTCCGTCGAGATATCGGTTCTAAGTTCCTTTCAAAAGCATGGACAACGCATTACCGGTACGTGACGACCTGTAACTTATAAAGCCTTACCAAATAGAATAAGCGATTCTGTAAGATATGGTAGTAGTAGCCTTGTTTATTATAAACAAGGGTAGTAGTAACTAAATTGTTTGTGCAGAAAAGCAAAACCAATATGCTCAGTGAAAGAAATACAACTAAAACTTGTATCAAACGTAAAATTTGTTCAATCTGCAATTGAACATGAACTTCGGGCCCGGCAGAATGTTTAATCTTGCACAGATTAAACAGGGTATTTGTAACAAAGTTTTAGTAATAAGAGTAATAAGTTGAGAAATATAATTATTCTAACAATTTTAGTAATAGGTTGAGAAATAATTAGAATTAAGACATAACAGTTAAAAAATATATAAAACGATTAGTAAGTAGAATAAATATAAAGCAGGTTAATTATTATGCTGATACAAAAGTATGCAAGGTTGAAATCACACACATATTATGTACGTTATAACTAGTAAGCACAAAAAGACGCTTAAATGAATAAACATGACCTAGTAACTGGGTCAAACAATAAAATACGTAATGTTAAAGTCTGTATATAAAGTGTAAATAATACCAAATAAATTAGTCTTTGAATGAATCTAATTTTGTTCAATTACTCAACAGGGTTGTGAGGTCTAGTCTACAATTGATACGAGTGACGGCGTATCCCTCCCATTAAAACCCCAAATAATCATTCTCTTTAATCAGAGAATTGAACAAATTAGTTTACTCAAATAATGTTTTTTTAATTTATTAGTTTTGTTATGAACGAATAAGTTCAAAGGTAAACATGTAATTAAAAATTATTATTAATTTTATTAAATACATAAATAAAAAGTTTACGTCGAGTAGGATTTGAACCTACGACCTGTACTTTGCTATAGTACCGCGCTAACCAACTGAACTATCTAGATTCACGCCCCAATCGATGCAAAGTTTGTCTTTATGTATGTAGAACGGATGTAAATTCTAAATATAATGAGATTACAATCAAATTACTTATATTAAAGGAATGTGAGCCTACAATATCACAAGGATTCACACATTAATTTATTATAAGTTTTGTTATGAACGAATAAGTTCAAAAGTAATTATGTAATATAAGTAATTTGATTGTAATATCATTGTATTTAGAATTTACATCAGTTCTACATACATAAAGATAAACTTTACATCGATTGCTAATCTGATAGCACATTGGTTAGCGCATACTAGCAAAATACAGTCCTAGGTTCAAATCCTACTGATAAACTTTTTATTTATGTATTTAATAAAATTAATAATAATTTTTAACGTTTCTTTTAAATTTATTTCTAAATAATTCATTTCATGTTTTTTACTAAAATTTGTGGTTAACAAGTTATTTTAAGCATAATTGCTTAATATTAATGTTGTTTCAACGCAAAAAGGTAAAGATCCTATTTGTGCCCAAAGATTCATTATTCAAACATGCTATAAACGGTAGAAAATATGTATAAACAAAAGAAATAACTAATTTATCGTGAATGTTAAGCTAGGTTAAGAGTTAAAAGTTCACTGGTACAAAAAGAATACTTCCAGCATAAATCGGTCAAATAAAGCAGTATTCTTTTTCTTGGTTATAACAGCACTAATCTACTAAGGTTATTTGAAGGAGTCGAAATAATTATGACCTAATAACTAGACAGAGGGCTTTAAGTTTTTACGAAAAAATTAGAAAATTGAACTATTTGATATTAATTTCTGTAACACTACTCTAGTAAAGCATAATCGTTATAAAAGATATCTTTAACAAATTACTCTACGTTCGTTTACGAGATTAATTGTGGTGGTACCGTAACATGAGACTGATGAACTCTACAAAAAAAAGTGATTTGTGCGCTAATACTCATTTACAAGTTTAAAACGGTACTTTGAATATTCAATATGGTACTAAACATACTATAATTTCAAAATACTCTTAGAAATAGTTCACTAAACTAAAATAACAGATTTAGTGTGTATAACTAGGTACATATAAATTCATCACTGTATTCCTTTACGCGGTGGAGAGATACCGCATTCTGTGTGATATATTTACTTACCATGAACAATTTTTATCCATATCATCCTTTTCTTCGCATGTTTCTTTCGCTTCTGCAACATTCATACACAGATTCTGGCTCGTCTCTTCTGTTTTCAACCACCACCTTCGACATCTCCTACACCTAGTCTTGTACCTTTATACCTCGTTTATTCCTTGAATGTGACCGACCCAAAGAGTATTATTTCTTTTATACAGATCGGCCATCGTCTTTTCCCCTCATCCTTCATTTTACCGCATACTCTCAGCACTTATTTTACTTTCGTCTTTTTTTTTACTTCAATAGGGTACCGGTGGAATAAACACGCTATTGTGTATCATTGGCTTCTCAGTCATGCCCATACTCTTATCTTTAATTATAGTCTAAATACTGTCAATCACTTTTCTTTTTGTATTGGCACGTCGAATAATTTCCTGGCCCATTCCACTATCTAAAGTAAACATTCTACCCAAACACACAAGCTCACCAACTTGTTTTGCAATTTTATGATGCTACACTCTTCTTTATATTTACGATTATACATTACCATCGCCTTCTTGCCTATATATTTACCTACAGATATGAACTCTAACAAATTTCATCAAGCTTCTTTGGTATTAACTACAGCTCCCTTGCAGTTTTTTTAATCAATACTATACCACGAGTATACACCAAAACATTTACATCACTAACCATTACACCATCAGTACACGTTTGCCCAACACATTTATCAGCCTTGTCTAACTCCTTATCATATCTAATACGTACATCGCAACCGTTACATACTGATCTTACTCTATTTACTAAACATTTACTAACTGCATATTCTGTTATACGATCAAGCCGCACTAGGCGTCCTGAAGGCTTCCCAAGGTAAGCAGATTGCAAAGTTAACTGCTTTGAAAATGGACGGGTTCCATATAATACTTTCAATCCAACAACCACATACACGTAAATTAAATTTTGAAAATCTTCAAGTTTAATTACCATTAAAAATAAGTTTATCCAAGGCTTAATACAATTTTGAGGGTGACCGTTCCGCCGTGATCGTTTCGCCGCTAGGACTGTTCACCGCGAAGACGATTCTACGCGATAGCGGTTCTCCACACAGTTTGCAGGGGGATGTTTTCACGCAAATATTTTCATGCTTGTAGACATTTTGTTAAACATTTCGAAATTTCTAATTTCACTTGTATTAAATAATTGATAAGGTTCAGGTTAATGGGAAAATTAGAAAATTTTATTGATATAATATTTTAATAGTATTTTGGGTATAATGATAAAACTTATGTTTATATAATTAAACTGTAAATTACAATTTAGTTACAATTATTTTAATAAATACGGTACAAAAAGTTTAATACCCCTTATTATCATTTATGAGTCCTTAATATCACATTAAAAAATTGAATGGCTTAAAAGATGTGTACGTTAAATAAATTAGTTTAACTGTAGAGATGCGAAAAATAATTTTTGAGGTACGAAATTAAAACATTCCACCAACGAATACGGAAATATTTATTTAGATCTAACTAATTAGTTCATTCATTAGATAAAGTAAAAAATTATCGAAAATACACGTTATTCGCGATAAACACGTAAAACGCAGACGAAAATTATTCGTATCGTTCGGGAATACAGAGAAACAGACACTATTGAATATCTTCGCGGAATAGCCCATAATTTTGAAATGGATGATTAAATGTAAGAAAGTAATGTATATAAGTTTATATTACTTTATTAATTTAGAATAAAAATAAACAAAAACAATTTATTTGCATTTATATTAGGACTTCTTGGTTCACCGTCACCGCGGAGAACCGTGATCGCGGCGAATCACTTTCACGGCGGAACAGCCGCGGCGAATCGACCGCGGCGAAACGTATCATTCCCCAATTTTGAAACATACACGTTGTAGTAAACTTATTGATCCCACCCTGTATATACATAAAATCGTAGTTTAAAAACGTTGTCTGGGTGTTTAGAAATTACCCTCATAACCCATAACCCCACATAAACTAATATTCATAAAAATTATGGAATAAATAAGTGCACCCAATTTGGAAAAATACTTCCGCGTATTAATTTCTAACCACAAAAACATTAACTTGTACCTCAAAAATCGAAAAACGTAACATCTTTTATGAATCAAATCAAATACTATTTGAATTTTTATCGTTAAGCTGTATTTAAACATTCATAACCATGAATTAATTGCTGTAATTCAAATCTGAAATTTTTGCTTAACCAATAAATCATGATCAGTATTTTGTATTCAGTGACCTAATGAATGCAAATTAATTAAAGTTTGTAATTAATCTGACTCAAAATAAACAATTTTCAAATCAATAGTTTAGCCAAAATGTCAAATTTTGATTGTTTTTAAACGATGCAATCCTTTATGCAACTTCATGTAAAGAAAAGAGTGAAATCTTAAAATCTAATATGGTTTTTTAACTGCAAGAAAGGTCCATCACAATTTAAAGAAAAAGAATTAAAATTATTCTTACAGTTATATATAGCCAGTATTTATGCACACTCAGCGCTGATGAGCGGACCTCAACGGTGCTTTATAGTGACCGTCGCACTATACGCCAACTTTAATGTCCTCTTTACTCACACCCGTTTACGCGTGAAGAAATTGGGCAGTTTGATTTACTGAATGTCTCTCCCAAATGTGACATGTTTTAAGTACACTTGATTACTAAATTTTTGCTTGTCAATAAACGGTGCTGTTAATAAATGCACATATGCTCAACTCAGTAAAATTGATGTCAAATACTGCTCATTTTAATTTACAAAGCTTAACACACGTTTATTTAGTTACATAAAGAATCACTTCCAGTTCTTTTTAGATCACGAGGGGAGGGGGCTCACCTTTTAACTCAATGATTACTGCTTATTACAATTATGTTTAAGCACTTCATAAATTTTTGAAAAAATTTTCGATTCACATTAATCATTTCATTTGTAATCTTTTAATTATGTCATCTCCAAAATAGGGTTTCGCAGTACAGCCAATATATATTGCGGCATTAATTATTTACAAATAAAAACCAGCATAGATCGTTATGCTGTCACAAAATATTCGCGCGCGATCATCCTCCTAAGTATAAGTCTAAACCCGATTGCCTTCGTGCTCGTGTTCTACCTTGTCACGCTTTCTGACATAGTTAGATATCCACCCTGTAAAACGTCATCATATTTGTTCCGCTCAAAACAAAACATCTTATCCCAGAGCAGTTCCTAATGCGCGCCTTTACCACTCAGTTAAGCGAGAAATGGCCCCAATGCAACAGATACTTCAAAATCGCTGCCGTTTTGTAACTTTTAAGAAAATCATCATTCCGCATTCATACTCACTCCACATACTGTCCAAATCTAGATTCAATTTTTTATAAAAGTTTCAAATGTGCACAGGCTTGCTTCCACAAAATTCAGTAAATTCAACCCCATTTGTCCTTGAGCATACATAACATTTTCCATTATACAATATTATGACATTTACACAAGCAAAAATGCTTCCTGTACTCCTTAGTACAATATCAACATATAAATTCTCACCCTATCCATTTACTGCAATTTTAAACTCACATTCCTTAGAATAAGGTAGATCAAGACCGCAGTATTCATTATCGTCTCAACGGGGGTGCCACTAAAACAATATTTCTCATTCAAATTTAATGCTTTCAACTTATAAATGTGTATGTAACGTTTAAATACTTTTTTACATGATACTCAACACTTTACTAGAAATTTCAGTGACGTAGCGTTTACACCAACTTACATTATGTTTACACAAGAAAAACTTATCTTACAAACACACGTTCGCGTATTATCCAAAATACGTCCTACGCAGAGCACAAGATTGCGTCAAGTGAAAATAATCTTACACCCCGTCACACAAGGAGGTTTCTGTGTTGCGGATAGCGGATGGGATTAACTAATATAAATAATATATAAAAATATATATAAATCTCTTGATTGGGAAATGAACTTCTCCAAGACATGAAACCTTACCTTAAATCAAGCGAACCTTTACTTTAATCCATACGAACCTCTTACTTTAGGCATAAGATCTGAGTTCCTATTGCGGTCCCTTGCTGTTGTGTAACTATCCACTGATGCTATCTATAGTTACCCCTATGCGAGCTAGAGGTGAGGTATCTATATTACTCTCAACCCAGATTTTATGTTTTGGAAAGAACAAACGAAAGCTAGTACCTTGGTTGGTGTGTCTTAGCAACTATGTCGCACATGATCCATCAAAGAGTATTTCTGTTAATTGACAATAGAAGGCTAACTTCTAAGAGAAAATAGTGTAGTATACTGTAAAACAAGTGTTACAATGAACGTTATTGCCACTCGCGCCACATTACACCAATATTACAATAGGGCATGGTAAGTCGTGCATTACATAACATTTTTTCTGTTTTGGAGTTTAAACTTAATTTACATTGTATTTTCTTGAATAAATTTAAAATATTAGTAACTTTGATTTCACGGTTGGAAGCGCAGTAAAATCCGTATATAAAATGTTTTAAAATATAACCAAAAGTCAGTAGATATTGCCAACAATGTTCTGTTTAATAAATACAGTTTGTGTAAAATACTGACTGGTGATAATAACAAATGACATTAATAATTAAGGTTAAGAACGACCTTCTTGTTACATTTGTAAATCATAAAATATTGCAAACAATCAACAAAAAACTGCCAGTGAATAAAAATAGTAGTAGTAGATACAGTTAGATCATTGTTAGACTTAAGGCATTCATTTTTGTAGTTCTTAATGTGTACCTAGTCAAACTTGTTCATCAAAAGATAAGTCTGTTAAAAACGTACCTTTATCATGTAATCCCTGATCATCGGAGTAAGGTATTTTACTTGGTTTAAATTCTGGTAGAAAATGTTTATTTTCATTCATTACATTTAATGTAGTGTATAGAAAAAGAGTAAATTTTGTAATGTCTTTCCAACACCACCATTTTGAAATACAGTTTTGTCTTTGTTATTTTTCCTTCCAATTTAACTTTCTACACCCTATTACTGCTTGGGGACATTGTTTCTATATACAAGTAATTTTGAAATTTCAGAAGGAAAGCTTTAAAAGTAATAAAAGATCACGATCCCAGTACTCCCGTTAGATCTATTTTCAACATAACAATTTATTAAAAAAAATTAAGATCTTTTTAAAATTTATATATTACAACATGTAAAAGCGTAGAGTAGAAAATTAAAGACCTTTTTAATTAAAATCTCTTTTCGATGCTTCAAAAACGGAAAGTGAATGATGAAAATGAAAAATATAGGCGTTTAATTTAGTATTAAAGTTGATAAATTACTTTCAGTTGCAAAAATTAAACAATACGGATTTTATCAAATTTGGAAATCCAAATTATTTCTAATTTGTTAATATTCCTTCCGTTATTTATTACTCGTTTTGATACTTTATTCCTGAGCAAAATGTTGACTCATTTATTTATATTTTGACTTTAAAAAAATTATCAAGGGAAAATTTAAATAGCAGAAAAAAGGATGAATGTTGAATAGATTAACGCTTATCTTCAAGGGAAGGTTTGTGTCTTTTACAAACCATTGCCTTTCTATATTCCGCTGTCAATCTTCGGTTGATTAAAATCTTTTCTTATTCGTTTTACTCATTTTTTTAAACTGAAATAAAAGAACACATTTAGATGGAAGCATTCTACATAAAAAAGTTGGTTATTACATTCAAACTTTAAGTTGCTTACACTTGAGAAACGTGAAATGCTTGATTAACAGTTTTAAATATAAAATGCAAATAAAGCTTTCACTGAAAATTAAGTCAGCTAAAAGCATTATGTAGGATTTTCTACACTTGAATAAAGGAATTTAACAGAAGTTTGCATAGTTACAAAACAGAACTGCATTTTGTACACCACATGACTTAGCTCCATACTTTGCGATATAAAGTTTTCTATCTAGCTTTAACTAACGAATTAATTTTTCATTCTTAAGTTACGTTGAAATATTAATTTTAGAAACAAACATAGCTCATTCCATTACGGATATTGTTACGGTATAAACTGGCAGTAAAACGAAATGACAGATAAAATTGGCTTTCACTCGACTAGCCAGCGGTCGGTGTGGATTCGATGTACTAAATTTTTCATTTCCGGTTTCGCCGGAAGTGACACTAACTTTTGATTTTTAAATGGAGTACCCTGTATATTATTGCATTTTTGAATTCTGCATGATTTTCTGAATCCAACGATGCCAAATAAGTGACATTTCAAACGTCAATATTTTTTATAATATAATTTTTAGTTTTCCGTTTAGTGTGCCATGACGGTTCCGATTTATTTTAAATGACCCGTGTAATGGTAAACAAATCGGAATCCCGTCAAAAATACTAAATTACGTGATTTATGAGCAAATAATGTTCATGAAAATGGGTTTTGGGGCAAAACTCATTTTTTTCAAATAGAACCATACTGGTACCGTGGTACCATTTATTAGCACTATTACTAAGGAACTTATTCATATGTCCTATTAAAATATGCGATAAATACAAACAAAATTACAGCTAAAAGAAAATAAGAAAATACAATTTATTGATAATTACCAGGTTATAGAGAAGGTGGCTTTGGAATACAAAAAAAGGAACACAAAACATTACAACAGTTGTTCAAAGTGCTGCCCATTAACATCAATGGACTTCTGAACTCGTATCGCCGTTTCTCGAAGAACGTTCGCCGATTGCTGGGCCGTTATGCTATTAATTGCGCATCTTACACGTCGCTCCTACTTGTGTTAGTACTATTACTAAGGAAATTATTCATAGGTATGTCTTACAAAATGTGCGATAAATACAAACAAAATTACAGCTAAAAGAAAATAAGAAAATATAACATTTGTTGGTTTATCGGTGTTTTATTGTGTCTTCAAAAATTATTTAAAATTCTTGTTAGTTGTGTTCAAAATGGCGCCAATTTATACAAGAGATGAAAAAGTGAATATGTTAATTATTTATGGGGAATGTAGAATAAATTCCGTAGCAGCTAAAGATCTTTATGGCGAACGATATCCTAATAGACAATGTGCAGCGAGAAATTATTTTAAACGTCTTGAAAATCAATTTCCAATAGAGCCGAACAATGATCCCGAAGAAAATTTCATTATTGACGAAGGAACGGAAATTAATGCTTTGGCTCGAGTAGAAGTTGATAAGACTGTTTCTTTAAGACAAATTGGGTTTGAATTGGAAATCAGTCACTAAACGGTAAGCTGAATTTTGCACAAATACCACTATAAATCCTTTAAATACCACTTCCACCAGCACTTGTACGAAAATGATTACGAACGTAGGGTAGAATATTGCAATTGGATTTTGCAGAATAACGTGCAGCCAAATAATGATTTTTTGGGAATGGTTTGATTTTCGGACGAGTCTAGGTTTACAAGTTTGGTATTATTTTACCGACAAAATACAAAATATTGGTCACAAGAAAAGCAAAATTTATTACGGGAGGGTAACTTTCAAGTGCGGTTCGGCTTCAATGTTTGGCTTGGAATAATCGGTGGTAGAATCATTGGTCCAATAATATTTGAAGGGACCCTGACTGGTGCCAGATGCTTGAGATTGAGGACATTTTAGATGAGTTACCTACAGGGAATGTATTTCCAACAAGATGGCGCTCCTCCCCATAATTCAAGGATAGTAATTGATTACGTTCAACAGAGATTCGGAGAAAACGTAATTTCGGCTAATGGTCCTGTGAGGTGGCCGCCAAGGTCACCTGATTTAACACCCCTTGATTTCATGGGGTCATTTAAAAAATATTGTTTACGCAACCGCCGTTACAACCCGTGAATGTTTAGGACGCACCTGTGCTAACTAGATATGTAAAATATTGTTAGGTAAACTGCCCTCCGGAGAAAAGATTTATTAATTTTACGAAAAATTACAAAGGAATAAAAATTTGTGCTTAATAAATAACGAAGAAATTTGTAATCAAATTTTCAATAGTAATACAGCGTGTCTTTTAATCGAATTAAAAAAATGAATCAGCAACATTTTTTAATTATTCAATTAACCCACCACCCCTATCAGTACACAATTTAATTCTAAATCATAGCTCCTTATAACTGTTGCGGATTTCTTAAGTTGTTAAAGATGCAGTAGCATCTATTATCCGATTTTTTAACAAGTGTTCCTTGTAAACAATTTGTTTTTGACGCCCCCACAAATAAAAATCTAAAACTGTGAAGTCAGGTCTACATGGCGGGTTTAAAACTAGACCATTTCTGCCAATCCAGTTGTCCTCCAAATTCGCGATTTAACCAGTCAACAACAATGCGAGAACAATGGGCGGACAGTCATCATGTTGAAAATAAATTGAGTGACGATAATTAAGAGGCAAATCACATAACCATCGTGGAGAAAATTTCTCAACATATCCAGGTATGTGTGCTGATTAACGTTATCATAAAAAAAATATGGGCCTATTTTCCATGGTAAGAAAGAGCATACCACACGTTCACTTTAACCAAATATCGATGCTTATTCGCAGTTATAAAATTATGATTAGTAGCACTCCAATATCGAACATGTTGCGACGAAACCGCCATGTTGGTAGAAAAGGTTGCTTCATCGGAAAACACAATATTACGATGAAAACTTCTGTTTCTCATAATTTCGTTTCCCATCCATAAACAAAAATAGAGACGTTTTGCATCATCTCCTGGCTCCAAAGTATGATTAAAGATGGGTTTATGGGCATGTATTCTGTTTTCCTTCAAAATCCTTTGAATGTGTGATTTACTAATACCTCGTTGAAGTGACAACACCAACAGGCTAGCAGCATCTTCTTCGTCATGGAATATCTTCTTTTCCTCTAAGTTGATTACGGAATCAGTTTCTAACATTTTTTAACCAACTTCTTTACACCCATACGGGAAACTGTAACACCAGGAAACTTTTCGATAAATTGTTCTATTGTGTAGCGGTTTCTTTTGTCCCCCGCGCCATAACATGGTATTAAATAGATTTTTTGTTGCAACGTTAACATTTTTGACAACAAATCCTACTCTTTTCAATTTTATCTGCCATTAAATCATTATTTGACATTTTTCAGCCATAGCCTCCTACTTGCGCGTAATGAGCAGCCAGCTTAAAAGTTTATAAAATGTTGGAAATACGTTTGCGTTTTAACGTACCTAATGTATGTAAAATTTCGAGTGAAACCAACTTACCCAAGTCTGGGTGAAATTTTGCACGTGTCCATTATTTTGAATTGCATACATTTTTTCTTAAAAATTTTTTCATATCTCTTACATAAAGGGCAGTTTCCCTAACAATATTTTACATATCTAGTTACCACAGGCGCTTCCTGAACATGAATACATATTTAATTCGGTAGATAGAAACTAATTTGTATACAATCAGACCAAAACCCCATATACTGTTTTTTGAAATATATATATATATATATATATATATATATATATATATATATATATATATATATATATATATACATACATATTACACTATAATTTAAATTACTAATGTATATTATATATTAATTATTGTTTATTGTTTATGTTGAAATATTATTATATCACCTAACTAGCTTTAAAATACAGTCGGAACATTAAGACTCTTCACAGGGGATAGGGATCAAATTTAGAAAAACAATTTTAATTTTATGATGATTGATGTGGTTAATGCGTGTATCCAATTTGGGAAATAAGATAATTATAATTAAAGTTAATGAAAGTAATTTTAAAAACATTCTGAATAATTTTCATTGAGTTGTAGCAACTTATTTTTCTTTTTAATTGAATTCTTTTGAAGATACTGAAATGTGAAATATTTTCAATTGCATCACTATATTTGTGCACCTCCCTATACATAAAATAAATCTCAAAATGTGTACTCTGAGCATGCGCTAAGAATACGCTTTCATTTAATCTTTCAATAACGTATACTGAAAAACACAACATCAACAAGTAAGTATAATTACACCTAACTTTAAATATATTATTAACCATTTACTTTATATAGCTCAATTACTGTTCCCTTTGGACATTGTTATATGTTGTCGCACATTAAGCTTATTACAAAATATGGACATAATTAACACACAAATATGATATCAGTGTCAATGGTTACTTATACATATTGGTACACTCACATAAATATGGCCTCCTTTTCTTGTTGAAGCAGGAGTTGACCGTTGAAAAACAGCTCCATAAATATCCAAATCTCCTTCTATGATGACTCTAATTCCTTCCAGTAAGTTACTAATATTTCTTCTCATACGTTGACTCTTTATTTTTAGGATCACCACAATTTATTAAAATTTTATTTCAAAATAAATTTTGAAATGCACCATATGATTGAGGTTAATTTTAAATTAAACACACTTCCGTAATACTTTTATATTAATGGAAAAACGAAAACAATTAACAAAATAATAACAAACGAGAAACAACTTGTACACGATCGAACTTCGGAAATAATTTTATAATCGTAGCTGTCGATAACCATCAAATTTTATTAGGTAAACTAACCTTACTTGTTTTACCGACAAATGAATATCACTTGTTTATAAAAACTACCGATACTAAGATCGTACTTGAATTTTATCGTAGCGGCCTTATTTTATTTTAAATGGCAACATCTTGTATACTCAAGGTGTTGGCCCACAAAATTTAAGAATAGGAAGAGAGAAATTGCTTTCAAAGCACTTCTATTTATATGAAACTGCTTAGAAACCAAAATTATCAATTGTTATCAACAACTACATCGTATTTTATCTTAAATCTGATTGGCTAATAATTTTCACAATTTTAAATTTAACTTAAAGAGCTTATAACTTCTATACCTCTTAATCTATCTTAAGTCTATAAACAGTTCTAAAATATACATAATTTTTCCTATAAAATAAGTCCAAGCACGACCTACTTACTCAACTTATTAAACATGTTAATTTTTTACATTGATTTCTTAATTTTGACTAATTTTTTATGCTTTACAGGCCTGGAATTGATTTCCACATGAATATGGGATGCTACTACATGTACATACACATCCTTTATATGTCTAAAACCAATTTTAGAGGAAAATTATCTGAAATTTT
>JARFJB010001664.1:1160000-1335000 GCA_036346205.1 Vesta saturnalis
CAGCTTATCTACTTTATCTTTTGGATTGTCTGAAAAAGTTTGCAAACTATTATTTGAAGTAGTGTCTGATTTCGAATTAATTTTGGAAAAGATTTGAGATAGACCTTTTGTATAGGCAGGATAGTTTGGTAACTTTACATACTTTGTTTCAATTTGTTCTCTACCGTTACCTAATGTAGTTACGATCTTAAGCCTCATCCTATGTATTTGTTTCCTAACTATATTCATAACTACTTCATCTGAAAATCAATGCAGAAATTTCTATAATAGTGCGCACTTCTTTATTATAATTTTGAACTGAAAGAGGAAAATTAAGCAATCTATGAATCAAAGAGACAGTCATTTTCCTTTATCTCAAAGGTAAATTTGGTTGTCGGAAATTTAGAATTTAAAGTTTCTACAAAGTTCTTAACACTACAAATTTTAGTATTAAGGATGGCAAACGCATCATCCACGTATCTTATCGAAAAAAAGGCAAATCGCGTTTTAAGTCTGTCTCAAATTTACCCATAAATAGGTTCACTAGAAACAGAAATAAGCTGTTGCCCATTGTCGTACCATTTTCTTCCTAAAAAACGCGTTCGGTGTTTATTAATTTTGTGGGGTATATGGGTGTATCTTATTTGTTACAGGTCCTACCACAGTTAGTGTTCCCTATTTTTCCGTAATCAACTGATTATTGTATTTGAAACAATTACAGGGCAACACAAGCAACATTAGGTAGCGCTGGTAATATTTTTTAACCTTTATGTTTACGAAATTTATTTAGCAATTGTTTACTCATTATTTGGAATTCAGTAAAATCGAATGACCTTATTCAGAGAGATTTTAACATACTTTTTGAGGTATCAATTGAATAATAGTGAATACTTATCTTGCTTTCTTCAATTATTCAGGATCTTTAACATCCCTCATAAGACCATTTTGCCTGGGGCCCGTGACATCCATTATCGAACTTGAGTTCTATTTAAGACTAATTGTGAATTTTGAAGTATTTTGACATCGCCTTCTTCAGCGAGATTAATCCCCAAGCCACTCATTTAAATACACTTCTGCGACACTATTGTAGATTTGTCGTGTAGCATCCTGTAGTGCAATAAAATGTGTCACCCTTAGTAGAACCTCTTAATTAAATTTAATGTGCGGGTGGGCAAATAAGCGAGGTAAGCGGCTGTATCCCAAGACCTGTCAATCTGATAACAATGAGAAACAATTTTATATTATGAATGTGGCCATGAGAAAATGCTTGAAATTATTTTGAAGTTCCGTATTCCACCGCTAGGGGGTGAAACATATAAACATATACCTTTGCTTACATCGTTAGAAGGTCTAGAAAATGCCACATAATTTTGATTTAAGGTTTATTGGCGTACTAACCATAAGAGTGGGGGAAGCTACTGAAATTGCAATAATCAAATTGCTAAAATAAAAAAGATCCATTTAATTCTGTATTTTACTTATGTTTTTAAAAATTCATAGTTAATAAAATGACGAACGAAACGTTACTCATTTGCATATTTTTCCACTAACTGCACTGTTTGTAGATCTAGCGAATCTTGGAGATTCTTAAAAAAACCAAGGCAATTCATTTCAAAGTTATGTTTTGTCATTAAAAGTCCTTATGAGTTTTTACCGTAAGGATAGTTTTTTCACTGGTCCAAATTTTATTCGTATCAGAAAAAAATTCTTTCCGTGGTGGCGTTGGATACCGCTAAACACATGCAAATTTCAACAATTTTTAATATGTTGGTGTGTGGTATACCTTCACTCTTGAGGTGGTTACAAAGGTCGATCCATCGTTTGTCAATAGAAACAAAACTTTTTTACACTTATTTATTTTATTAATAGCTGTGTATTTTTTAATGCACATAATTTTATCAAAAAGTACCGAATCACTTATACGAATTGTTATTTTTGAAAAACAGTTAATGAGGTTACAAGATCTGACCACAGAGGTTCTTCCTTTGAGCAACACCCAACGAAGTGCTTTCGAATTTTCAGTGTTGCGTATATTTATCCAAATAGGGTATATACGTAGTATAAAACTTGGCCACTGAAGGCTTAGAATGAGTTACGTCTAGGTCTCCTTCATTTACTAAAGCTACTAGCATAGTGTTAACTTGATTTGACAAAAATTGAGAAAAAGTTACTGTAACGGTTTTAAAATTTTTAATATTCTTTCTATCGAAGATAACGCTAACCACCTGGTTTTACTGTACCCCAATAGTTGGTATTCAAAATTAACATACTCACAAAGTTCTTTCAATTGTTCGCCTCGAACTGTGTAAATGTATAAATAGCGATGGATTTTCACAATATTGGCTCCGATGTCAATATTCAATTAGTCTCCTGATGTTTGAATATAGTGGTGAAGAAGCAGTATAGTTCACCCGAACTAAAAATCTTTTAAATAACTGCTGAACCTTATGAAAGACGTTAGTTGGGGCAATTCTTACTGCTCCTGCAAAATTGTAGTTTGTGTTGTCAGCGCACATGATTCTTTTTGTAAAGTATCATCCACATTACCTTAAGGGTTGGTTCCAGCTCATGGAAATTTTTATTATAAGCAACTTTTATTAGTTTACTAGTGAAATCCACAGAACGAAAAGGATAATTGTGTATGACATTGTGGTCGCAGTTAGCTTTTGTTCTTCATTTCCAAATGGGTACTTACGAAAAAAGACGACACTTTGCTACTACTACAAGCAGCAATATCTGCCTTTTGATGCTTACGTGTCGATATTTGTTGAACCATATCCGACTCTACACCATTAGTCAAGTCAAAATTATGTGTAACATTTTAAGCACTACATTACTACGTGAGGTTGTCTTTTCAATAAATGGACATTCACTTTCCTAATCTCTATTAACACAGTCACCTTTCTTTTGACATTTTCTGATTTTCTTACCTACTAGATGCATACTACTCTATATCTTCTTGTTTTAGGACTAAAATAATCATTCAATTCTAGCTTCATTGACGACGCTGTGAATCCCAGAGCAATGGATTTAAGTGCAGATTTAAAATGAAAAAGGGAAATATAAAAATAAGTGGGTTGATACCAATCATGGCAAAATTATAAATTTAGAAAAACCGATAAAATATTTTGGAACCTTTATAAAAAATTGGTTAAAAGAAATAAGGCTACAAACTTGATGGAATCTCATAATAGTGCTAACCCGATTAAATTAGTAGTTAATAATAAATTGATTAATAAGGCAACTGAAGATAAGTACAGTGATTATGGCATGTGTTGTCCTTGCGATACACCTATCGGAAAATATAAATACCATGCGTGTTCCGTGAAGAGTAAAGTGATAATATTACCTGATATCCATAGACGTGGACTGCGAAATGCATTCCTTGAGTGTGAAAACTTAGATATTTAGGTAAAATCATTTTCTAAGCCTAACGCTAGTTTCAAAGATGTGGTTGCCGATATTGATAATACTTCTAAAATATCGACAAAAAATTATTTTTTCTTAATTATTGCTGGCGCTAATGATATTGAAGATAAAATACGAACTTAACTCTTTCTACCGTTTTATAGACATACGATTTTTTATCAATTAAATTTAAAACTCCTCCGGTTTGCTGAACATAATTTAATTTCGATTGTGGATATTAATGAAAGAATACACTCAACCCATTACACTAGACATGGAATGCACCTGAACGGTAAGGACAAATCAATTGTTGCTAATCAAGTGTTGAATAAAATTTCAAATACAGACTCTGTATTTTGGAATAAATTCAATAATTCAAATACTATTTTTTTTGGAAAAATGCTCAGACCCGTTGATTAGTATTTAAAATCGCGATTTTTTACATGCAATAATAATGTATACAGGGTGTCCCAATTTAGAGATATGACGTCATCAATGATTTTGATAAAAGGAAACATTGTCATTTTGATGGCTATTTTTGTAGGGTGTGTAAAGTTGTACATAACTGCAAAATATCAAATTTTTATTCCTTACCAATTACAAGAAAAATCAAATTGAAAAATGTTATGTTTTGAGACTTGGACAACTTGTATACATACGTTATCATTTTATGAAAAAAATCAATCTAGGTATAAATAAAAAGATTTTAATGCTATGGTTTTTAATAAGTCTACAATTGTTTTGAAGTTTAAACATATCGATTATTAGCAAAGTCAGTTCTTTTGGAGAAATCGTTCAATATGGTTTATTTAACTGAAATGCACAAGATTGAAATTTTACAAATGATAGAATATGGAGAATTTAGGAAAACGGGTATGTAAGTAAAACAAGTACTCATCGAAGATATGAACATGAATGTACCAATATCTGTTCAAGAAAATCCTAATATCCCTAACAGGCAGGTATCTAATGATGTTGAAATTAGCCAGTCCTCAGTAGCTCGAATTCTTAAAGTAAATAAATTGCATCCTTATAAACTTACAATCCTCCAGGAATTACTGGAAGATGATCCTGATAGAAGACTGTAGTTTTGTGAACACATTGTGGATCGACTAGACACGAACGACATTCTAGTAGAGAACATTCTGTTTTCGGATCAATCTACGTTCATGCTAAACGATGAGGTAAATCGACAAAATTGTCGATATTGGGCGGATCCGAATCCACGCTGGATGAGGGAAGGCCATACTCAACACCCAGAAAGAGTGAATGTTTGGGCAGGGATTGCAAGAAATCAAATTATAGGACCAATATTCTTTGACGAAAATCTCAATGGAGTACGATATTTGAAATTATTGCAAGAAGAATTAGTGCAGCAATCGGCTAATTTTATTCCTGACTCTGTACATGCTAATGCCCCGAATAGAGAAATATGGTTGCAAGAAGATGGTGCGCCTCCCCATTTCGCAAGACCTGCTCGTGAGTATCTCGATGATGTATTTCTAGACAGATGGATAGGTAGAAGGGGACCTATTGAATGGCCACCGAGACCCCCAGATCTCAATCCTTTGTACTTCCTTTTATGGGGGCACTTGAAAAGCAACGTTTTTAATACCAAACCGACAAATGTTGAGGAACTAAAAGCACAAATAGGAAATGAGTGTAGATTAACTTCGCCCAAAGTCATTAGAAATGTTCAAAACAAATTTCGATCGCGTTCAGGATATGGTCAAATAGTCAATGGACAACATTATGAGCATTTGGTTAATTGAAATAATTACATTCAATATTGTTTTTCATAACTTTGTTATCTTTTATTTATTGTAATTGGTAAGGAATAAAACTTTGATATTTGGCAGTTATGTAGAGCTTTACACACCTTACAGAAATAGCCATCAAAATGACAATGTTGCCGTTTAACAAAATCATTGATAACGTCATATCTCTAAATAGGGACACCCTGTATACATTATTAATGCATGTAAAAAATCGCGATTTGAAATACTAATAGACGGGTCCGAGCATTTAAAAAAAAAATTAGTTATTGAACTATTGAGTTTATTCAAAATTACAGACTCTCTCTGTATAAAAAATCGTTTTGATAACCTGAAATTTTCAAGTTTAAAAATGGTTAATGTAGCTGATAGCAATTTCAGTGCAAGTAAATTAATAATGACAAATTAACTCTAGGTAAACCAGTTATACTAATGTAGTACTTAAAAAATTCAAAAATCAATTTGTCGTCATTGAACACAATGTTCAATGGCTGTTTTAGAATGAGATTGGGGAATTGGAAATTTTTCTTGAAAGTGAAAAGTGATATATTTTGTGTCACTGAACATTGATATAAACACAATAATACAAAGGTACTTAATTTTAATGGTTACTATGTTACTGATGCATTTGTAGATCAAATTTTAAAACTGGTGGTGTTTCAATTTTTGTAAAATCACGTTCGGCAGTTAAACCCTTTTATAGGCCCATCACGTAAAACAATAGTTCTATTAACGTTATGTAGAAGTCCATCTGGAGATCTAGAAATGTTTTTTGTACGCCTTTCCTATGTATTATATGAACTCACAACCAAAAATGAAACTATATTGTAGATTTTAATATTAACTTTTTGGAACCAAACTATTTAACAGACTTATGGAATTATTGTTGTCGTTTGGTATTGAACCTAGGTTAAAAGAGCGAACTAGACAAAACTCCTGTATTGATAATATTTGTGTTAGCATACATTTAAATTACTATACTTGTAGTATCATTCTTACAACTTTATCTGATCATTGTGGCCAAAAGCTGCTTTTCCAAATCACATTGAGTATGGAAAAAAAACTTCCACGTAAAATATGTAATTATAATAATTCTTGGATATCATTTTGTATACGTACATCCAGTAAAAAATTAAAATTACTTTTTGTGTTAGTAAAATCTTACCTAACTGATACTAAACTCACAAACTATTATGCAAGATGCCACTTCAACTATTTTACAGTTCTTAGAAACCCTTCATTAGGATAAAGCCGACAGTTGTTGGCCCTGTTACAGTTATTCGCCCCCCTTAAATTTACCATTTATTAATAAGAACCCTGTAAACGAAGTAATAATAATTTAACAATGTAAATTGTTACTCAGTCGGTAACTAATTGACGCCGATCCAAGGGTTGTAGTTTAGATGTAATCGCCGTCGATGCATGTATTTGTCATAGAGTTTTGCTATTCGGAGTGTTTCTTGATGATACAGGTAAGCAGACCACCATATTAATTAGTTAGTTAATGCTTAAGTGATTTAGAGTACATAGTTTGCACTAACGTGATTAGTAATAAATGATGGTGTAATTTAGCCGGTTAGAACTTTTTAAAAGTATTAATTTGATCAAATTTTTAGGGGCCAATAAGTCTATATGAATAATTCATTCATTTGACAGTCATTGGCCACACGGTCAATAACTATAATATAAATTCCAAACCGAAAATAATAATATGCGTGCTTCTGCATTTAATTGAAAGATAATATTTGAACTGTGTCAAATATAACGTATTTTAAGCATATTTTAAATATAACGTATTGTTGGCCACTGCCAATTACTGCCATCCACCACCCGGGCAATAACTGTCGGTACTATGAAATACAGTTATCCTTATGCCTGGTTAATAGATATAAGTAGGTACTCCATTAGAAACGTTTCGATACTTATATTATAATGATCATGAAGAGTTAGAAGTAACAATACACATCTTAAATGATTTCAAGGAATACATATTCCAAGGGCAACGCTGCAATTCAGAATATCTGAAAATTTTACTAAATCTTCTCATGACCCGTAACCTATCGTAGCTTCAGAGGAAGAGGTCACGTTAGTAAAATGGATATAAGATTGTCAACCAAAGAGATTTCCACGTCGCAAAAAAAAACATCCAGCATTCCGTCAAAGAGTTTTTAGGCTCTTGTCCTCGACCAAATTCTTTCAAGGATAACGTGCCGGGTGAAGAATGATGCAATGAATTTATGAAAAAGCGCCCTCAATTAAGCCATAGAAAAACGGAATCTGTATCTGCTGCTTCAACAAACGTCAGTGAGGATGACATCACAAAATGGTTTAAAAATATATACACTCATTTAAAAGGGATATTACCAAGTATTGGACTCTCCGGAAAGATTGTATAATTCCGATGCACTAAGTCCTGAAAATAAAAAAGTTATTGCACCTCGAGGCGTCAAAAATGCGTACGAGGTAGGTTCAGGAAAGGCTAAAGCAACATTGACTTTGTTACTCACCTTTAGTGCAGCAGGTACTTATACTCAACCACTCATCATATATCCTGGCAAATGGCTTCGTAAAGAGATTGAGGATTCTATACCAGAAGGATTTACGCTTACAACTAGCGATACCGGTTGGATGAAGAGCGAGATCTTTCTCCAGTACATAGGAAACAGCTTTTTTCCTCAGTTAAAAGAAACTAATGTAACACTCCCGGTTATCTTGTTCATCTACGGCCATAAAATCCATTTGGTTAGGAAATTAAGTGATCTCTGTTCAGGTAAGCAAATAATTATTGCAGCATTATACCCCCATGCTACAAGAATTCTTCAGCCGGCCAATATTTCATCATTGAAACCACTAAAAGATTTTAGGGAAAAGGTGTAATTGAGTGGCGCATACCCACAGAAGAATTAACCAAAGAGGAATTCGCATCTTTGTTACACTGCGTAATTTCTACAACACTAACGTAATAAAATATCTGGTGTGGAACACCACACGGTGGAAATTAAAAGAAATGAAATATTTTTAATAACATTTTTATGGTTAATTATGCAACCTCTTTTATAAACAGTTCATTACGAAAATATGCAACATTGTAAATGCAAAAAAAGAATCTATGTCAAACAGACGTTTAAAACTTCATGACAGACAGACGTTAATAGACATCTAGATGCTAACCTCAATTAAAAGAATTGGAATAATTTTAAATTTCAATTCTTTTTAGGATAACTATACAACCTCTTTTTTATACGTTCATAATGAAAACGGGCAATATTGCAAAAAAAAAACATCTATGTCAGAATGACGTTGAAAACTTCATGTCAGATAGAAGATTCATACTCATAAATACATGTTAACGTAAAAGCAAATCCAAAGACACCCGCTTCTATAAAATTATCGATAGTACAGTATTTTCAATCATATTTATTTAATTTTTAGATTTATTTCCCTTTACATTGAAAAACTTTTGAAAAAGAATTTATGTAAAATTAAATTCTCTTTAAAACTACGTCTACAATTTTTCTTATAAAATTATCGTTATTCAGATAATGAAAAAATTTCGCCCAATACTTAAATTGTAACTTAAGAATTTTTTCCCACTAAATTACGTGTGGTATGAAAAACTTGCATAGAACATAATTAATCGATACGATTACGGTCTATATCTAGGTATTTTTATACCTTTGAAATATTCAGCTGTGTAATATTTGATAAAAACCAAAAACTGCCCGTAATAAACTCTAAGCCAAATTAAAACCAGCTTAAATAAGAAATTTTAAGTACGTAAACATTTTCGTTCTGGAGTTATCGTGGATACCAACTACATCCACACACGCGCGCACACGCACACACACACGCACGCACGCACGTACGTACGCACGCACGCACGCACGCACGCACGCACGCACGCACGCACGCACGCACCCACACGCACACACACACACACACACACACTCACACACACCTAGCACACACACATACACACACACACATACAAACACGCACGCACGCGCGCACACACACACACACACACGCACACACACGCACAGGCATCCAGACATGATTGCCGATCTTGGCAAAACTTGGCCAAAATTTATAAAATGACCTAATAAGTTGACTTAGCAATATTAAAAAAAAAGTCAATAGCATAACCTTCTGTACCTACATATGTATATGTAGGTTGGAAGGTAAAAACGGATTTAAAGCCTGTGGTCTTTGTACCTGGGGCCCAAACGCTATCGATTATATTAAATGTTTGGGCAAGAGGAGTAAAACGGGTGATTTTCTTTAGAAGTTCAGAAAATGATGATAACGTCATAACATTCAAATGATTTAGAAATATAATCGGGCAATAAAAACTTCTTCTATTTGAATATGGAATCGACGATATTGTAGTGAATGAAGAAACTTCAATGTTGTTTGAAATTTGGCAGGTATTTTTTGTTCAAGTACAACGGGCAACGATTAGAGAAACAAACCTTGATTAATCTGATGTAGAACGAATTACAAATTACGAATTAGTGAATAAAGGTGTGGAAATTGCAGAAGTCATACACATTAATTTTGATTAGAGCAATTAAATATCTTAAATGTGAGTTATTCTAGAACAAAATGAGTTCTGACAAGAGCTGCCAAACTGTCGAGAAATAGATTCATTTAACGATAATTGGTCGATCCTGAAAAGTTAGAGTTAGAAAAGACGAAAAAACATCTTTAGAAAATTATCTCTTTTATCACAATACTCCTCAAAGAAAGGGACTAAAAAATTGTGGAAGAAGTTCTTTTATACTAACATCAACTGTCTGGAAGAAACAACGCGATGAACAAGAAGAAAGAAAACAAAGAGAATTGGATTAAAAAGAAAATAGAAAGAAAGAAAGAGAGTTTAAAACAATCACTCGAGAAACCGCAGCTAAGAACTAAGAAACTGGAAAACAAAAGTAATAGGCTAAAACAAGAAAAATTAGCTCACAAGGTAGCAATAACACGAATAAATCTGAAGAAAAAGTTAAAATTATCTCAAATTATAAGGTTATCACCTACGCAAGACGCGAAGGTATCAGAAAAATTAAAAAAAAGTGAAAAAAAAAATTTTTGATACACAAACCAACACAAATTTTTTAACAGAAATTTCAGAAACTTTTAATGAACTTTTGAAGACTATGAGCCCCAGGAAGATAATAACGAGATCTCACACTACAAAATGTCACCCACACAAGAGAGATTGGAAAGAGTTTCAAGACAAATCATGTTCGACGAAAAACCGACACAACCATTTTAACAGAAATTCCAAATGTTCTTAATACTTGGAGAGTATGAGCCAGAAAAATTTACATCTAAATTTATTTATGACGTTTTATATTGTGGTATATGTTTTTCTTGCACCAACATCAAAAATTAATATTAGGCATCAAATGCGATAAATGTCTAAGAACGTATCACTTAACTTGTATAGACAAACAAACACAAATCAACTTCAAGAAGCTTTACGTGTCAAGTATGTATGAACAAGTTAAAATACTATATATAATAAAAAATATATATATATATATATATATATATATATATATATATATATATATATATATATATATATATATTGTGTGTGTGTGTGTGTGTGTGTGTGTGTGTGTGTGTGTGTGTGTGTGTGTGTGTGTGTGTGTGTGTGTGTGTGTGTGTGTGTGTGTGTGTGTGTGTATAGCCAATGACTGCTTAATGAAGGCCAATACTATTGATATTGTTATTACCAGGAATAATACTTATTTACAAAGAATTCACTAAAAGTTTTAACAAAATGAATTGTAGTTTTAAAGAAAAATAACCTATTTATACAAATAAATCATAACAATAGTAAGATTTTTACTTAGAGTACTTATTACGATTAGGTAAAATAAAAAATTTCCTTAACTGGCCAATAACTGTCTGTTTTACCGTATGACATGGATACAGAAAGCCTGCCTTGAAATATGTTTGGATGTCTCTAAGGCTTTTGATCTTGTAGATAATAAATACTGTTAGGTAAGTTAGAGCGGTATGGGATTCGGGGTTTAGCATTAGACTGGTTTAGAGGTTATCTTGTTGGCAGGTGTCATTATGTTAAGATAGACAGCTTGAGATCGAGTTTTTTAACAGTTAAAAGAGGTGTTCTCCAAGGTACTCTCTTGGGGCCTCTCCCATTTCTAATTTATATAAATGATATTAGCAGTAAAAATTTAGAGACGTTTGCTGATGACACCTCCTCTGGATTAGCTCCAATAATTTAAGTGACACTGTTGAGTCTGCGCAACAGGAATTAGATTTCTTACATGAATGGTACATTAATAACTTTCATTTGAATAGTGAGAAATCGGGATTTATAGAATGTCTAACTATTACAAAAGTAAAGAATGATATAACATTAAGTATTGGAAACAAAGTTTAGTATCGTTTCATTCATGGGATTACAAATAGATTCACATATTAATTGGACATTACACATGAGCATTGAGCAAGTCGTATTACAAGTTTGCTCCTCTGTATTATGTAATAAGAAGATTAAAACAAATGGTTTCCCAAGCAGTTTTTGCGCATTTTCATTCTCTTGCATCATACACTATTTGTGCTTGGGGATCTTCGATAGATATATTGTCAGGGTATTTTGACCACCCTGTATACGTATTGGTTAGGTCTTTATCTATTTAGTTAGATTCCGAATCTTTTTTTTTCTTTTCTTTCAATTTTAGTTTAAGAGCTTACTGTAAATAATGAAGATTTTGCTTGAATAGGTCACGTTGTATGTAAAGGAATCTTAGGAATGTGCAATTGTGCATTATCGTTACTCATTGTAGATAGGAGTTACGTATTTTTTTTTCGGGTGTAGTTACGTAATTTCATTAATAAAAGTCAGTGAAGTTTTTGGGATTTTGAATACAATTTTCAGGTTAATGCCCGAATCATTCTTGGGATTTTATTAAGATAAATTCGTTTGATTTTGTTACATAGTTTCATTACAAAGAAGTGTTGTTATCGAGTTGGTGCCGTACTGTCGCACCTATGCAGAGGACCAATTTGAGAGTAGTAATGATGGTTTTCATCCATATAAGTACTATGAGTGGGCGATTGGTTGTACTTTTGCAATAACACATTCGTATCGTGTCGAGGGGAAATGCAGATGTAGCAGTTTCTTCGCCTTCAGTCGAGCTACCATCATATATTTAGGGGGGTGGAAATTTTTAAGTTCAAATGGTTGATTGGTTTGTTTAATTGAATTTGTATGGAGGGGAACGTTTTCTTGATATGGCGTAAAAGTTAGTTTGAAAGGAAAAGGACTCTGCCCTAAGCTTTTGACGCGTGGAGTCGTGTGTGTGGAAAGTCGTTCAAACTAGCGGAATTTGGGGTTTCATAATTGTGCGAGCTCCTGGTAAAAGTTCTTTAAGTAGTTCCGAAGACTTGCAAGATTAGTAGAATAACACCAAGTTTGGGATATTTTTGTGAAGTAACATATCAACCGGGCTCGTTCATTAATTCAGTTTATTGGAGATTAACGGCATCTTCGAGTGCGTTTATGATAGAAATTTGGGCGCGCTTTTTTTTGTAGTGCGAACCCGAGGACTATTGAGTTTCGTCATTAACGAGATATAATTAGAGAACCCCTTTCCTAAAAGTTAAGTGAACGTAGTGAACGAACACCCAACCACACCAACTGATTAAGATTGTTTTGTTTGTAATTAAACTTACCAATTTAAGTTGTGTAAAATAATTTGCTGAGTGTTTTCTTAGTCGAATCTTTGAGTTAAAAGAAATTATTAGAGTGATCTAATCTAGTTACTACTGCTTCATTAAGTTACGAGACATTATTGGTGTCAATTCTGGAGAATTTTGTAAACTAATTTAAAATCAAGTTGAATACGCGGTAGCGATCTACTGCGAGTCGGTATCGCCGTCATCAAGGAGTAACACCGAAGACCGTGGACCCGCTCGAGCCTTACACGACGCTTTCGTGGAGCAAGGATCATCTCCTAGTTGCCTGTGTGACCTAGGTAATTCAATTTATATTCTGTTTGTTGGTCTTGCGACCTATGAGAATAAAATTTGGTTGTGTTTTACGTGGAATATTTTATGCAATGTGTGTTAACGAAGGAACCTGTTGGAAGTAATTATTGTTGAATTTATTGTGTCATTTTGTTAACGTTTGCGGACCGTTTCCTTTGTCGATTTAGAAGCTGTTTAAGGTGTTTAGGATACTATTAATATTTTATGCATGGAGGTAAATAAAATCTTACCTTAATTTCTTTATGTAAGATTTGCATACGAACGTAATTCAGGTTTATAGAAATTTTTTAGGATACTATTTAACTTAAGATAGTTTTACTACTGGCCAGAATTCAATGAGGTAAAAGGTTAAGAGTAGACGATTATCATTTTCTCCAAATTGACATGCTGTTTAAATTTTACTTGTGTTATTTTGAGTTAATAGATGTTTATCTTAATTACGATTTTGGAGTAATTATTTTAATATTAAGCCTTGACAAAGAGTGATGATATATTGCTCAAATAGGAAGCGTCGCCGAGTTTTAATGAGAGAAGTTTGGAGTTTTTTGTTTTGTTTTGTTACAAAGATTAAGTTAACGTAACGTAGCCTACCAGTTTAGAAGAGCTTTGTAACCGAATTGAAGTCAGTTTGGTATGTGATATTTTGATTTGTTTAAGGAAAATTAGTAAGTTAACATAGTGGTAACCTTAGTGATTTGTATTGAGTATTGAATTTGAATATTGCTGCACGGTGGTAAATTTATCAGATTAAGATGCAGATTTTGAAGCCTTTCAGGTGAAGTAGCATTGCGGACACCTGGATCTATGAGCGTTACGATTTGGTAAGTGGGGTAAGTTGGTTATTCGGACACTACGTACCGTCGTTTATTTCGCGTTTTAAAACACCCTGGTGTGTTCGTTTGGAATACCCTGGCGCCTGCCGGAACCTATTGCGACATTTCCCCGATTTCGACCTTGGTAGATGGCGTATCCTACGGAGAAGGAACTGCTTTTCCCGATAGATCCTCACCCGCACGCCGAGAGCTAGCCGTGCAAAAACCAGGTTTATCTGTCACCTTGTCCTAGTGAGCATTTTTACCGTAACAATATGTGTTCTAAAAATCCAAAAGAGAGCAATAAGGTTTGTGCTAGGTATAGATCAACCTTGTACCTATAGAGCTCATTTCAGAACGTTAAAAATAATGACCGTGATAGGTGTGTTTATTTTTAGGCTATTATTTCATGTGAAACAAAGTATAAACACATTTACGAGAGTAAACAGCTATCAAAATTATTCTACAAGAAATAAGCATATCCTAGAAATACCATAATTATGCTATTTTTTAAAATAATCCAAGGTATCTTGCAAATACACACATTGGAAGGTATTAAAACTTTGCTTACTAATGAAGCATACTATTCATTTAAAGAGTTTTTAGAAGATATAACTTTAGATAATTAGTGATGTAAATCAAATCTTTCTGTATCTAATACAGATGTCCTCTCGAAACTTAAAATATACAGACTTACAGAAATCTATAATGATCTACGCACATATCACGCGTACTGTCAAAATATCCAGTTGCCTCTGTTTATTGTTGAAACACTGTCCCTTAATATTAGAAGCACCAAAAGTAAGCTTAATTCTTATATTTGTGATTCAATGTAAAAACTTCGTGACGTAGTTGAACAGATTTTGTTCAAATGTGCAGAAAATAGAGAGGTTTTTTTAAATGGATGAAAACGTACAAAACATAATCTTATGCTATTACTTTTCACGTATTATTTTTGGAATTTCGGCTCCACTGGTACCAAGAATGAAGCACCAAGTGGTGCAAAGTTTGTGGTTTATCAGCATCGAGACATCGAGTAGCGATTTTACATATCCCCACGAATTAATTATGAGAAACAAGAAATCGGTTATCAATTTACGCGTCTACTTTAATAACTAAATTTTCTGGTTCGGTATCGTGAAGAAACGATTTAAACACAAAGCGAATTACGATCGGCCTCACTATACTACTATTAAAATATCACATAGCATTTATTTAAATATCCCTAAAATTTTGTTAATGAATACTACTGTAATTATAAAATTCAATTCATTTCAAGATATGAAAATGTATCTACCCTGTATTTCCAAGAATCCCTTACTTCTGAAAAATTGCACGTTTGATGGTCATTAAGTATGGTAGATCGCAATAGAATGTAAATAGATAACAATACACAACATATTTTTTTGCAAGGGATGGGAATGGTAGCTATAGATTGGTAGTTTACTAAGTTAAAAACGACTTATTTACGGGCTACTTTTTATTATACAGTATCTCCATATTTCCGGAAAATATAGGTGTGTGTTACATCTAATATTATAATTTTCTACCAGAGCAAATTAAAAAACTATGTAGCGCATACTTATTGTATTTAAAGTCAAATTACATTTCTCACGGAGTGTGTTATGATTTCCATACGTAATCAGCAACATGTTATTTTAATAAACCTGCGTCATCACTTACAATAGTACGAGTTAATTTAAATACGGATTCAAAGTTACAGATTTTCATATGATTACAAATATTGGTTATTGTAAAATTTACACCGTAAAAGAAGCCAACGTTTATTTTGTGAAAATCGAAGAAAATTATTCATTATGATTAACGTCTTAATGACCATGGTGAGCAACAAATGGAGCTCTAGCAGATATGTATCTTATCTTAATGGTTTTTGTAGGTTATAATTTATCAGTAAATATATTCAACACAATAATAATTGCAGCACGCTTATGTAAGGATATAGAGAATATTTACGTCCAATGTCATGTGAGTTGGTGGTCAACATTTACATATAATTGACAACTAAAGTTAATCGAATTTGTAGGTTTCCATATTTCAGCTCCCGAACGTTGCCACAGATTCGTTATGCATATCTTTACAATTACATACTTTGTATATTTTAAATAAAAGTGTGAGCTTGTTTACAGATACCTAAACATGGAAATAAAGAAACATTTTTGTTAAAAAGTTTTGCTTACAACTCTGCGGTCATGTGCAATAGATTTGTCAAATTAGAAATAAATCTCTATGTGTGATATATATATATATATATATATATATATATATATATATATACAGTGTGACCCATTTCAAATGGAAACCTCTCTGTAAAAAATGTATTTATAATCCTATGTTAACGCTTTTTTTAAATGATAAACCATCGAAAACTCCACTTTATGACAAAAATTTAGAGATAAATTTCAATTTTCAAGGCTTTCTATGATTTATTTTCTATGTCGAAAATGGACAAATTCCATTAGCGATTTTTTAATTGAAGTTTTAACTACACCACTGGATTCAGTAACCTCTCATATGGGTAAATCCCAAATTTCATAAAAAAATATTGAAAAATGACAGATTTGTGACAAAATTAATGTAGGCTCATAGCAACTTTTACTTGATTTATTTTCTATTGAGTAATGGCAGATAATAATAGAGGGCCATAGAAAACAAATTTTATAGTAAAACGTCAAATTATTAGAACTATTCACTTGATTTATCTTTCTTTTGTTTATGAGCCTTCATTAATTTTGTCACAAACCTGTAATTTTTTAATATTTTTTCATGAAACTTGGGATTTACTCATAGGAGAGGTTACTGAATCCTGTGGTGTAGTTAAAATTTCAATAAAAAAAATCGCTAGTCAAATTTGTCCATTTTCGACAATGAAAATAAATCATAGAAAGCCTTGAAAATTGAAATTTATCTCTAAATTTTTGTCACAAAGTGGAGTCTTTGATGGTGTATCTTTTAAAAAAAGTCCCGTCAAAATCAGATAATAGACACATTTTTTACAGGGGTGTTTCCATTCAAAATGTGTCGCACAACTGCCTACATTAATTTTGTCATAGGTCTGTCATTTTTAATTTTTTTTTCATAGAACTTGGGATTTACCCATATGAGAGGTTACTGAATCCAGTGGTGTAATTAAAATTTCAATAAAAAAATCGCTAATCAAATTTGTCCATTTTCGACATTGAAAATAAATCATAGAAAGCCTTGACAATTGAAATTTATCTCTAAATTTTTGTCACAAAGTGGAGTCTTTGATGGTGTATCTTTTAAAAAAAGTCCCGTCAAAATCAGATAATAGACACATTTTTACAGGGGTGTTTCCATTCAAAATGTGTCGCACAACTGCCTACATTAATTTTGTCATAGGTCTGTCATTTTAAATTTTTTCATAGAACTTGGGATTTACCCATATGAGAGGTTACTGAATCCAGTGGTGTAGTTAAAATTTCAATAAAAAAATCGCTAATCAAATTTGTCCATTTTCGACATTGAAAATAAATCATAGAAAGCCTTGACAATTGAAATTTATCTCTAAATTTTTGTCACAAAGTGGAGTCTTTGATGGTGTATCTTTTAAAAAGTCCGTCAAAATCAGATAATAGACACATTTTTACAGGGGTGTTTCCATTCAAAATGTGTCGCACAACTGCTACATTAATTTTGTCATAGGTCTGTCATTTTAATTTTTTTTCATAGAGCTTGGGATTTACCCATATGAGAGGTTACTGAATCCAGTGGTGTAATTAAAATTTCAATAAAAAAATCGCTAATCAAATTTGTCCATTTTCGACATCGAAAATAAATCATAGAAAGCCTTGAAAATTGAAATTTATCTCTAAATTTTTGTCACAAAGTGGAGTCTTTGATGGTGTATCTTTTAAAAAAAGTCCCGTCAAAATCAGATAATAGACACATTTTTTACAGGGGTGTTTCCATTCAAAATGTGTCGCACAACTGCCTACATTAATTTTGTCATAGGTCTGTCATTTTTAATTTTTTTTTCATAGAACTTGGGATTTACCCATATGAGAGGTTACTGAATCCAGTGGTGTAATTAAAATTTCAATAAAAAAATCGCTAATCAAATTTGTCCATTTTCGACATTGAAAATAAATCATAGAAAGCCTTGAAAATTGAAATTTATCTCTAAATTTTGTCACAAAGTGGAGTCTTTGATGGTGTATCTTTTAAAAAGTCCCGTCAAAATCAGATAATAGACACATTTTTACAGGGTGTTTCCATTCAAAATGTGTCGCACAACTGCCTACATTAATTTTGTCATAGGTCTGTCATTTTAAATTTTTTCATAGAACTTGGGATTTACCCATATGAGAGGTTACTGAATCCAGTGGTGTAGTTAAAATTTCAATAAAAAATCGCTAATCAAATTTGTCCATTTTCGACATTGAAAATAAATCATAGAAAGCCTTGAAAATTGAAATTTATCTCTAAATTTTTGTCATAAAGTGGAGTTTTCGATGGTTTATCATTTAAAAAAAGCGTTAACATAGGATTATAAATACATTTTTACAGAGAGGTTTCCATTTGAAATGGGTCATACTGTATATATATATATATATATATATATATATATATATATATATATAATTTTAGGCTTATTTTTTAATACTAGATATCTTTGTGTTATGAAGTCGCAACTATATTCCATGTAACCACAAAAAAACAAACCGTGTGTTTGAGTTGATCTTAGAACAGTTACCATTGTTAGAGCGCAAAAAAACCATATATGATGACCTATATTATGCCAAATACATATTTAAAGTGATATTTAATCCCTTAACATATTTCAGTGTAATGTGTTTAAAGTTCAATAGTTACACATTACAACATCATTTTTAATTACCTAAACTATTATGTTGTAACAATAAACTTAAAGTGCCAAACGTTTAGTCACTGTCTGCATCAGAACTTTCAGAATAATTCCTCATATTAATTACTAACTCATCAACTGTAATTTCCCATATTTCTTCACGTTTGTACTGCTGCTTTAAAGCATTTTCTGTACGCTGCAGATCACACAGTTTGCTCATATTGCTGTAATGCTTCGTTCCATATTGCAATACCATGTTCGTCCTTATAGCCATCTCTTCCAATGTGTTTATCGTAGTCCCTTTTGAAGGTGTCCATTTGAGTTCAATTGCATTAAATTCACAATGATACGGTGTCAATCGTAACAATTCATGTGCATAGCTTGTAATTATTTCATCTACTTGATACCTTTTCTGTATTTGCCGAGATTTAATTAGTGAATAAAGTTCAGTTTCAAATAGTGTAGGTTTATGACTGATATTTTTTTTATGTTAACCATGAAATCATGTTAGACTTTGTCCAGGATGATGTTGGTACCTTCTCGAGTAACATTGTGTGGTACGGAGCATTGTCCACAATAATTAATGAAGGCTCTTCTAAATTATTTAACAAATGCTCAATAAGCCATTTTTTAAACATATTTCTGTTTATTTCACCATGCTAATCTTCTTTTAATGATTTTGGAGATAGAGTCAGTAGACTAAAGGAAAATGAAGTAACAATGCAGCCCCAAATGGGAACATTCTCCAATGATCTGGAGATGGTGCTTGTAAAACATGTTAAATATTTTGATAACCGTTTGATGCCACTAATTCAAAAGAAATTTAAGACTTTGGCTTTTAATTCGGCTGAATTTTTAAATATTTCTCATCGGTTCAATAAAACAAGTAGATGTAGTGGTAAATTTTTTTTGAAAACTTTCGAACACTGGGACTGTGGTAGGATCTGTAACAAACGAAATTACACCCACGTACCACACAAAATTAAAAAACACCGAACGCGTTTCGATAGCTACGCTATAATCATCAGCGGTCTACTAGGGTGGACTAAAGAAAATTTCTAATGTATATACCATCAGCGAGTAAGGCTTCGTTGCTAATCTGGTAAAAGTGAAAGTGAAAGTTATGAAAGTTTAATGAGTTCTGAGTGGCCTAAAGGCGCTTGATCATCATTATTCGTTAGAATTTGTTTGTTTTTGAAGATCTCTAAACTAGCCATCTCTTCAATGTGTTTATCGTAGTACCCTATTGTAGGTGTCCATTTGAGTTCAATTGCATTAAATTCACAATGATACGGTGTCAATCGTAACAATTCATGTCCATAGCTTGTGATTATTTCATCTACTTTATACCTTTTCTCTATTTTCCGAGATTTAATTAGTGAATAAGGTTCAGTTCCAAATAGTGTAGGTTTATGACTGATATTTTTTTTTGTGTTAACCATGAAATCATGTTAGACTTTGTCCAGTATGATGTTGGTACCTTCTCGAGTAATATTGTGTGGTACGGTGCATTGTCCACAATAATTAATGAAGGCTCTTCTAAATTATTTAACAAATGCTCAATAAGCCATTTTTTAAACAGATCTCTGTTTATTTCAACATGCTAAACTTCTTTTAATGATTTTGAAGCAAATAATAGAGATGCATTCTTTATAAATCCTGTGGTGTAATCTGCTTGAATAATAGTAAAGCGTTTACCATCATGGCCCTGAGGTTTCTGTACCCTCTTTACCTCTTCATCTTGCCACGACTTGCCTGGATTTCCTTTTGAGTAGATCCATGTTGCATCCATAAATACTATTTGTCTTCGACTAGGTGAACTGATTTCTTGAATGCATCGTTTGAGAAAATGAGTTCGAATTTCTGATATATTGTGTTTTTCCAATAAAGCTCTACCATTAGTCTTTTTAGTACTTGAATCCTAATGTGTGTGATGCACGAATTAATCTTCTATCACTTGATAAAACATGACTATCTCGGAGTTTAAAGCTCCAACTGTCACAGGCTTCTCTGTAAATAAAAGCATTTCGGGTATGAGAATATGTATACGTTAGGTTGTACTCACTTTGTGCATGCATGTTGTACAATGTATTCCTAATGCACATTTTGGATGTTCCCGGCAGATTGTTCGATTTGGTTTTTTTACGAGGTCGTTTTTTACCTGGACTGGATAAAATTGGATTAGATGTACTGCGTTATTTGATATTCTTCACTGTGGCCAGAGATACCCAGAGCATTTGCCACACGATGTAATTTTGTGATTACAATAGTGAAATAAAAATACCTCTTGAATGCAACATAGTGATATCCAATTGTGTCTTATCTGAAGGTCGTAGTTTCTAAACTGTGCTTAATTCCTTCAAAACAATGAGACGTCAGAAACGGGACAGAAAAGGGAGTTCTTTATAAATTCCAAACATTTACGTAATTTTTTTAAATAATTAAAGATACGAAATAATGTATTTACAAAAGAGACTGTCCCGTAAGTATAATACGATGGCCGCCTTATACAAGGTCAACTTTGACAATGCATCATAAATGGATAGTTCTACAATGTGTTATTGCTTCAAATTTTTGTTCTATGTATATTTATATTTTCAGTTAGAAGGATGCACTAACAATATGTCTCTACTTAAACTCGGAACGTTACATCTTTTGAAATGCGACAATTAATTAAAACAGTTACAATATAAATATAGCTGGCACTCTTACATTTTATTTTCGTGATCAAAATCTGGTTAAAATCTCTATTACTAGATAAAACGCTAACTGTTTTATTTTATCAATTAATATATCTTTTCTGTGTTGAAAATATTTCATATTCACGATTTGTATCAATTATCAAATGTAAATTAGCTGTACTTTATACAGTTGTGTGATATAGCAAGCACGTATTGTGTGTCACATCTGCCATTGCCTTTCAACGTTTCACATTATTTTCTATCGATTCCCATTTCATTTTGCAATTATTTTTATTCAAAAACTAAACTACTGCCTCATCGCTGTATTTTTGTTGTTTTATTTACTGAACGTGTAAAAACTATTTTTAGTTGCATAGAAACGTGTTAAAAGTTTATTTAGTATAGATTTGACGCGAACAAAGATGATACTCTTTTTGTATCAATGTCTTTATTTCCATACCGAGCTTGAACTGTTTTTGATGCGATTTTGTGTAGAAATCCCAATTTTTAATATGATTTCTTTCACTACAAAACCTAAACTGTCGCAATAATGCATATCGCGTGTGTTATATGTGAATGTATTACTAGTTATTTCAATTTTTCCCACTTCGTTTTTCATTCAGTTATTAGCTAGGGAAGAGTAGAGTAATACCGTATAGCGGGTAGAATCGGACAATGAGTATTTTCGCTATTAGGTTATAGATGGCGGTGCCACTTATAAGTAAGTTACACAACCACTGATCGGATAGATACCTGTCTACAGTTGCCAATGCCAACGCGGGTTCCAGTTTTTCAGGTTAATGTGAATCCGTTGTGTTTTGCTACGTCCCTAACTAATATTTGAAATGGTATTGTAGTTATTAGGTAAGTGATTTCAATTTCTTGTGTTATAAGCGTGTGTATTACTAAGCTAAGGACGCAACGATAAATTTCGGATTGTAAATAGCAAGAGCAAAATGTATTCATAGTCACTTCGTGCAACTCATCCATTCGGATGATATCGAACAGTATGACTAGGGGTAGTATCGGACATAACGAAATCTAAAATGTTGTACCCGCTTTCTATTGTATTAATCTTAAATATTACTCTCATTTAGTAACGCATTTTTTTTGTTCAAGACACTAAGGAACTGCGTTTTCATTGAACAATGCTAACATTCAGGAATAAGAATGTTCGTCATAAGTGACTGGACAATAATATGAGGGATACTGTAGAGAGTTTAATGAGCATTAAGGAATCAACAGAAGGCTCTTTCGTTCCAAAAAGCTCACTTGGAGATAGAGTGAGCGGACTAAAAGGAAAATGAAATAACAGTGCAGCCCCAAATGGGAACATTCCGTCCAACATTCTCCAATGATCTAGAGATGGTGCTTGTAAAACATGTTAAAGATTTTGATAACCGTTTGATGCTACTAATTCAAAAGGAATTTAGGACTTTGGCTTTTCATTCGGCTGAATCTTTAAATATTTCTCATCGGTTCAATAAAACAAGTAGATGTGGTGATAAATTTTTTCTGAAAAATCTGGAACACTGGGACTGTGGTAGGATCTGTAACAAACAAAATATACCCACGTACCACACAAAATTAAAAAACACCGAACGCGTTTCGATAGCTACGCTATCATCATCAGCGGTCGACTAGGGCGGACTAAATAAAATTTCTAACATATATACCATCAGCGAGTAAGGCTTCGTTGCTAATCTGGTGAAAGTGAAAGTGAAAGTGAATAATGATCCCTCTACTACATGATTTTTATCAAACAGATGTAGGGCTACGGCAGACTTGTCCCAACGTTTTTATTTTATATGAGCTAAATGTTCTTTAAAGCGAATTTTGATAGGTCGTTTAGTTTGCCCCACACATATTTGTTCACAATTTTTACAATTAATCTTATAAATTCCTGACCTATCCTGCTTATCCACTATATCTTTTGGATTGTCTAAAAGAGTTTGAAAACTACTATCTGAAGTAGTGACTGTTTTCAAATTAATTTTGGAAAAGATTTTAGGTAGACCTTTTGTATAAGCAACTTTACATACTTTGTTTCTATTTGTTCTCTAGCGTTACCTAATGTAGTTACGTTCTCAACCCTCATCATGTGTGTTTGTTTCCTAACTATATTCATAACCACTTCATCTGAAAACCCATTTTATGCAGCAATTCCTTTAATAGTGCGCAGTTATTTATTATAATTTTGAACTGAAATAGGAAAATTAAGCAATCTATGAACCAAAAAGTTAAAAGCCGCGAGTTTATGCTGCCTACAGTCATTGGTTATGAATGTCGTGGTAAATATTTCTACTACAGCTTCATTGAGAGACGTCACAACTATCCCTTAGAACTGCTAAATTCATACGTCTGCAACGAGTTGGTTTTTATACACCTAAAATTTCTCGACTTTTCGACAAGTTGCAAGAAATGCTGTCTAAGTGTTGTTCCCTCTCTCACGAATATCTAATGCTGTTGAGACTGGGGTTTCAACAGCTCATTCAAACGCTGTCAACGTTTTATCTATTAAAGCAAGAAACAAGTGGGGAAGCTAACATCTGGGAAAAGAGGCCGAAATGTCAGAATAATGCTTGATGTAAGTGCTTCTGGAGACTCTTTTATTAATATTCCCAAGGAATAAAATGACTGAACGTCTTATGATTGGTGCACCTGATGGTAGTATAGATGCAGTGCAAGAAAGTGACTGGATAAACGCCGCAATTGATCAAAAATGTGTCAAGGAATTCATTAAGAGTGTTCACTCAACTCAAGGAGAAGCGGATTTGCTAAAAGTCGATAGATACACCAGCCATAAGGAACTTCAAATTATTTTATTGGCACGTGCTAATCATGTGCACATCATAAGCCTTCCTCCACATTGCACCCACAAGCACCAACCTCTCGATAGGATCATCATGTGAGCCATTTAAGAATGCTTACAGTGCAGCTTGTCCTCTTTGAATGAGACGGAATCATTTCTCGCGCATCACTGAACATGGTGTGGCTGGGTTGGTTAATCCTCTTTTCACTAACATTTGTCGCATGTAGTTAGCACTGAACGGATTTCAATGTACAAGTGAATATATCCCTTTAATCGGAACATATTCGCCGACTTGGACTATGCAGGATCCCACGGTCTGGATATTATTGACGCACAATATGAAGAAACTATGGCAGTAACTAGTCTTCAATTGTCAGAACAAAAGACACCTCCCAAAACCTACCTCTACGCATGTAGACCGTCTACAAGGAAGAGGTGAACTGCTAAAAGTGAAATTCTAACTTCCATTAAAAAAGAACTAGAGCATAAAGTGCAAAAGAAAGTCGAAATGGAGAAGAAGAAAAAGGCAAGACAGGATGGAAAAAGATTACGTGGATTTGGAGAAAAGGCAACTCAAAACAATAGACAAAAACCTAAACAAGACAAATCTGAAGGTGATGCTTCAAATACAGAAGAAGAAGGAATTTGTATAATTTGCGGCGAAAACTTCTCAAAAGATTGGATCAATTGCGATTTTTGTCAGGGTTAGGCACACGAAAATTGTGCGATGGTACATGAAGCTAAAGCTTATTATAAGTGTGATAATTGTTTCTGAGATGAAAATTTCTACCTGTCTCATACTACCCGACAACCCGTTCGGTGAAACCCGACATCACATAAATACTTAACAAAATGTCATTTATTTTATAAATCTTTATTTGGTATTAGCACATTATTAATAATGATCGTAAGGTAAACTCCAGGTGACGGTCAGATCTATTTTAAATTAAAAATATTCCTGTATGTGAATATTAAGCACAACATAACCCAGTGTAAGTTAGCGAAGATCTCCAAGAAACGCTAAAATAATTTCGTACATCACGTACATATACAACGTGTGTCAGAAAGAATGGGTCAACGCTAAACTGGAGATATTAGACACCAAAATATTATGTTCGAACTCCTTTATACGAATGTCGGTTTAAGAGATACAGGTTGTTGAAGGTTTACATTTTATTCTGAAATTTCTCAATAATTGAGAAAATTTTGATAACAGTCAGAAAATTTGTAGTGTTGGGTTTTTTGGTGTCAGAATTACGAATTTGAAGCTTATTTTGACGTTGCTCCTAGAGGGTGCTAGTTTCACCGCATTACTTAGGCAATTCAAACCATATTTTCTTATCTGTTGAGCTAAGCTTTAAAAAAGTTAAAAATCTAAAATAACGTAACTCTTTTTTAAGTCGCCTGACTTTATCGGTTTCTGAGTTATTTGCATTTAAAAGTTTCAATGTATTTTGTGGTCTTTTTATTCTCAAAAGTTGAAAATAGCAATACCAGTTATTGATAATAGTAATAACAACAAACCTTAAATGCTGGATGTGTCCACCACGTATCTTAACACATTTTACTATACATTCTCTGAAATGTCTCTGCATATTAAACAAAAGCTTCCTATTATTTTTAAATGCATTCGCGGCTACATGTAATTTCTGTCTCAACCTCTCAACAGAATTAATTTCTTCACGATGCACCACATCCTTCAAGTTTGACTATACTGAGAAGTCCAGGTGGATAAGCCTGGACTTCTCGGTGGCCAGATATATTCACTCCCACAGCTAATCCACCGATTAGAAAAATATTCATTTAGATAGTGGCATATTGGCAAGCCAAAATGTGATAGCGCACCACATGCTCTCTCTTAAAGCGAGTGGTACATCACCTAGAATTATATTATTTGAATTATATTGAAGAAAGTTTCAATAATGAGGTCCAGCTAGACTGTGTGGTAATTAAAAGAAAAAAAACATAAATTATACCACACCAAATATACATCTTAAACTCGCGAGGAAAATGCGGATCTTCGGAATCACACAAATGATTATTCTTCTTATTGAAAACTCCCCGTCTAATAAATTTCGCCTAATCGGTACATAGAATCTTATTGAGGAAATCTGGATTTTACGTTTGCATATTTTGTACAAACTGAGAAAATTGTAGGCCAGCTGGTAAATCTTGAGGCAATAACTGCTGAACCGAAGTAAAGTTATATATTTTTTCAAAATTCTGCAATTGGATGATTGGCTTACTCCCGTTGTCTCACTTAACCTACGAGTACTAATACCGGAATTTTCCCAAACACGAATTAAAATTTCCTCTTCGTCATCGACTGTGACACCATTAGCGTGCACCTGGAGTAAAGTTCGCGTCAGGTATGTGAGAACTTGTCTATTTGGCTGACTGATCTACACGTGTACTCAGGTGTATAGTCATTACACAACTCTATCAAGATTGTAGAACACCCCAATTTGCAACTTGTGGTAATACGATAAGCCACCCTAAATATTTAAATTCAGAAACACGCTCACAGTCCAAATATCTTACCGAGTTAGTCGGCAAGCCATTAAATATCTGTTACCTCACGTGTTAATTCCATTTTCACCTGTAACAATGGAGATTAAGTAATTTTTTCAAACACATGTTTTAGTAACGTATTATAAAACGTGTTCTAAAGTTTTAGTGCAAATGTGGTTACTAAATTAATGTTAACGTTATTGTAAATAATTTTCTCTGCTGTTATAGATTTACACAGCTTTCCATATTTTCAAAATTCTAATTTGAAGAGATTAAGTAATTTAGACAACCAAACGTCCGTATGGGTAATATTTCTTAACTGTAAAAGTTGCTATTTTTGATATTAACAGTAGATAAGTTTTAACTTCACAATTAATAATTGCATCGCTTTAATGTTTTAGAATATACTTAACTAATTTATTTTAATTAATAGAAACGAAACCACGTTTGATTTAAGTTAAGATATTTTGCAAGCAAAATTTAGTTTAGTGTAAGCGAATGTTACCGTAGTCTCAAACCCTCTCTGTTTCTGTTACGGACATAAAACTCACTAGAACATCAACCAGTAAAGATAAAGTGCATGTTACCAACGTAGCTCAGTAGTAAGGACGCCGTTCTTACCCATCAATCCACAATGGCACTCGACACAACTCGAACAAGTCAAATTCAGTAAAAATATGTCACTAAGGCTCCATCTATTCAATAGATTTATAGCGAAGAGAAGTCATTCACCATTACCTGGAATTCTACTTCAAAAATACCTACCCAAAGCTCATTTACACTTCTTAAGCATGTTTTAAAAATGCGCAAAAATTGCAAAAAATAATAAGTACTCAAAATTCGTTATACGTCTTGGGTATAAACTTCAACGTAAAATTACTTACCCAATCAACAAAAAAAAGTGATGTCTGGTCAACACGGTGATTAATTATTCAATTTAAAATGAATATTCGTCACAATAGAAATAAACAAAACGCGGTCGAATGTTTAAAGGTTCCCATAATTTAGTTGAACTTGACTTAATCTTCATTAAAGCAAATCAAGGGAGCTTACCTTATAGTTCTAAAAGGTAATGGATTTAATTTCGGTAAACTTAAAATTTCTCGAAATAAACTCAATGTGCTTTTAAATTGGTGAAATTAAGTAAATCCCCTAAATTGCACTACGAATATTATGATTGAAAGAACATAATATAAAGTATATAAAGGGTAAGCAGGCACAATCAGTGAAACATTCGCACAACACAATTTACCAAAACTCTGAGTGGGCAGATTTTTTTTAATAACCTTCATGTGAAAACCCAAACACAAAATAATCCAGCACTTTAACTTCCACCAAATAATAGCAAGTGATACTTTCTAATTACTTTTATAAGTTACCGTAGTAATGTTTATAATCTTGATAGATCCTCACACGTGACATTATTTTATTTATTTACATAAATATGGGAAAAGTTTCCAACACAAATTCTTGATACACGGTTCTCATCGACTCCGACGCCGGTTAAATATAAATTATAAAGACGCTTTTTTGAGCATCACTAGATTAACTTGAAAATCTCCGATTCACTTGTTGCACTTGGAGTTCCTCTATAAAACGGCATAACTACGTAAAAGTGAACTGCTGCCATACCACCGATACTGTACAATCCTAACAAAATTGGCGGAACGCATCTTTAACATTTATCTATAACGACAACGAGATGACGAAGAATGACAACGATAATCTGTAAACTACATCTTAATCGTTTTAAATCTTAACCTCAACCTTCAAGATTTATACTTCAATTGAACTAAAAAGAAGAAATCATCTGTTCACTGTTCTAAAGGTACGCAGATTCCACAAATGCCAACTCATCACTTCACATGGAAACTTAGTGATAAAAAAAAGAAACAAGAAACTGTCAACTCAAAGAATGAACGAACCATAAGATATAACTACTGTAAACTGAGTCAAATAAGTTCTCAATAATATTTACAAAAGCTACACAAGCAAATTAAGAACGACCGTGTGGTCAACCTACCTACCGGCTATACTCCATTCACGATGCTGAAAAATATTTGAGTAATCATTACTTTTTTCTTTTCCTTAAACGTAATTTACAACTGGGCAATACCAGTTCAATCAATGTTTGTTGATTACAGTTAGAATTAGCAGAAAGAAGCACTGCGTGTTTAGTACTGAAACTTTAAGAATTGACATAGAATTAAATAAGGTGTCGGCTTTCTGGAAATACAACACTTGGAAATCTTGGAGTGATGGAAAATAGGACAAGACAGTTGGAAACGGGCTTACGATAGTATGGATGGGCATAAAATTGTTCACATGACAGTTAATTTGTTTGTAAATTTTAAGAAATGGAAAATCTTAAGAATAAATCAATCTGTTTTGGTCATAGAGATGAAATTATCCAGCATTACCAGGATCGTCATCGTTTTTTATCAGTATCTCATTGGAACCCTCTATCTCTTAACGATACCCACTCATCACGCCACATATCAGCCTTAAAAGGCAACACTGCTGCAGAGTTTCCCAGTCTATCTTACAGACGTACCAATTAAGCATGGACAAAGTACGTCCATGCTTAATTAACCAATGTAAGTGGTTGATTTTTCGCAATAGAAAGCAGGTTAAAAAAGAAAACTTCATCCACAGTGCTTTGGTGTAATAGTGTCATAAAGAAACTTTTGTAGCAATGGAAAGTACTCCAAATATTGTACTGGATATATTCATTTTAGTTCAGTACTAGCGTTCAACTAAGCTCAAAGCAGGTGTTATTAGTAGGAATAAGATGTGGCCAGTAGAATTCTCAGGCCCAAGGTAGTTTCTATGTTGTCTAATGTATTAATTTGGTTACAATGTTACATTATAAATGAGCATTATAATCTGGTAACGGTAAACTGAAAAAGGACAGGTCAGGTAATGTAATTATAAAATTTGCACGCTATTGCTAAATCGTCTATTGGATTTGATGACACGTAAAATTTTCCAGGAGTCATCCAATTTTATTTAAACTAAAAGATAATAAATATCGCGATAAGAGCACAGTTTAAAGAAATATACAGGAGCTTACCTTCAAAAGTGGCACTGTACTTCATCCTAGAACAGAAATCTTTTGATAGGATACGTTTGATATAGTAATTTTATTGTTAAACAGAAACAAGGGTGTCTGTCTAAATCGTTCAAGTAACTTTAAAATAAACGGTTTATGATTAAAATTTTTGCTTACCGAATATTGAATGACCTATAAAAATTTTACTACCTTTCACAGTTCATTTTTCGATCATTGTCCAGCGTAAAACGCAAATCTTCGCAAAGTTCTAAAACGTTTATTCCTTGCGTATACACACACTCAAACACACACATGCGCATACACATATACATACACACACTCTTCAAATGGGTAGGTTTGTTTCACTATCACTGTGCTAAATGTGTATACATAGACCTCCACATTAATAAACATTTCCCCCTAAATCAAAAATCTGTGTGTAAGGCGCTCCCTATTTAAACTAGGCCCTTCTCTTACACAATTTACCAAGAACGGTAATACCTATACCTCACGTTTTTGACGATTGTGTATAATAACTATTAGTGCAAAATAAGAAACCAACCCCTTTATTAAAACCAATGTCACGAATATGCACGTACCTCGACAATGACATCTGCCCTCTACTACATTAACAAAAGCCGTAATATTCAAAAAAAAACGTAAAGAATGCACAAAATCAATAAGTTTCACTTAAAATTAAAATATTACATTGCAGCCAAATTAACAGGTCAAACAAACGCTGCACGGAGTAGATTTTTATTAAAATTTTTTGAATGCTCCAACGCCAAAATATAAGACATAATGTTAGTTGTTAGTTAATATTTCAAAGGTCACACGCACACGTAGACCCAGAGTGTTACAGTCGAAAATGGCAGTAGCGCGGAAGTAACAAATAAGAGAAAAGGGGTGTCGCAAGCTCAGTGGTATAAAGGGCGTGGGTGTATTACTGATTTTTGTGGTTAGGATAGCTTGTAGTACGTGAAACACAATAGGGATTGTTATAAATCGATTGGGCGCCAGATTGTTTATATATGTCAATTAGGGGTCGTAGTACCCAAATGCTAAGGTTCACAGCTAGTTCAAGCAACCAAAAAACTCGCTTACCTTTTTGACGCATTCCAGGTGAATCTGTGGATTACAGTTGGTACGTTGACTTCTAAAAATATTCAAAATAATAATGACATGCAACAAAGATAACGGCTGATCGTCAACGACTTTGTTTATCTTATGTTACGTTGTATTGCAAATGAACCAAATGAAATTATATCAACCAAATCTAAATAACTAATTATCTATTAAAAAATTATCTCTCAGATATTTATGTTAAAGCTTGTACTAAAATATTGAACAGTAATCGAACGTTGTCATCTTTAAAATTGGATAAATCCAAACTCCTCATAAAATAAATAAATTGCACTGTAACTTGAATGTAAATTTTGATCATACGTCAATACTGATAATGTAGCAGTAAAAGGAATGGAGTTACAAAAAACTTTATATGCTGTAGAGAAAATAATACCCACTCCATTACCACGTTTCATATATTATCCTAAACTACATATAATTAAAATCGACAATCGATGTGTTGATGCAGAAGTTAACAAAACACCCAATTTTATATAATTTAGTAAATAACCGAGAGTGACGCTTGCAAACTCCAGATTCCCAAAATAATGTATTGTATCTCACGGTTAACTAACACCAATATGAATACTGATAACGTCAAACACAGAATGTAACAAATCTTATAATGCTTAATTTTGTAATTCGAAATCAGAATCAAATGGGAATAACACAAAATAAGCTATGAATAACACACGGGTGAATATACATTTATCTCAAACGCCAAAAGGACTATTACGCTAACTACGTATGGAAGTAATTAACTTGATTGTAAAAATGCTCACTCTGAGATCTATCCGTTCCCTTTGAGCTACGGTATAAGGTAGACTTCCTGTGGTTGGTCTTCTAGTTATTGAATCTGTGTAAATTCGCCTACAGAAGTTCGCAATGTCGGTCTACAATATCGCAACCAACCGACGCCGAAGACTGCGTTTCAATTGATAATTACTAAATTGAATGTTGTTTAAACCGACTTAACGAGATGATTCACTACTGAATTATTCGGTTTAATATCATTGCACATGTATCATTCTTTGTCCTTTATATACCTCTACACAAATTTATGAACGCTAAAGCTATGTTTGTCCTGTTTATTTAGCTAGCCGTGAACGTGAAGGCACTTATTCCATGAATTCGCAATCTTGAAACCGGGAAATTCGCGATTTTAACCAAAGGCAGGAAAAGCACTATCTTTAGCACTAATTGCTTTTCTAGGTATCCGTAAACAATCTTACTTCTGACAAACGCTACACCTCAGTCAAATGTTACCGGGATGGTTGAATATCCCTCAAAAATCCTACTAAGGGTAATTGGCAAATCTTTCCCTTCGAAACCTTCAAAATACCTCGGTGCAAGACACGCAATTTAACTACATTCGAACGCTCAACGCCCCCAACCTTAGTCTTCAGTAGCTAAGACTATGCATCTTTCAATTTCAGCCATAATTTATCTCACGTCAAAACACCAATCACAAAAAAATATTTCTTCAAATTAAAAGCGTGGTAAAAACGAAATGCATTTGGGACGCACGAATAGAGAATATGACGTCATAGAATTAAACTACACTCCCACGGTGCCTCAGACGGACACACGGTAATTTGATTTGTTTTCGACAACTAAACCCCTTGAAAAATCGACAATAAACTAACGTATTATGGAGACCAACCTCTTTTATCGACTAAATCTACCAACTCCGTTTTCTTAACCAATCTTATTACAAAGAAACCATTTTCCATGACGTAAACTTAATTCAATTAACTATAATTAACCATTAAATAAAAAACACGAATATTATTTACAAAAAAACCCTAATTCATGATATAATAACGTCACAGGATGCGAAAATGAACTTCAACTTATCACAACAATCTAGTGTTTTATACATTTGTACTAAAACAATTTAAAAATATCCTGTCTACTAGCATTCTTAAATAATAAAATCCATCAATGTACGGAATTAATTTCTACACTACGAGCACACCAACAAACAAAATAGGTATTTTACGCAATTTTCTTAAGATTTTCACACAAACGCAGACGCAGAGGCAGACGATAACGCAGACGTAGATGCTGACGCAGGCGCACGCGACGTCGCACACAGAAGCACGCATAAATACACGCACACACAGCAATCATATTAAAATCATATTAATATGACGATGATACATACACTTTATGTTTGTTTAGCATATTCTGTTTGTGATCAGTATTGTGATTACATTAATTAGCGTTTATAGATTTTAATTATGGAAGGTTTTGTTTTTTAATTTGTTTTTTTTTTTTTGTTCTGAGGATAGCCATCTCCACTTTTTGGTAATTTGTTGGCCGAAACATGTAAAATTACTTAAATACATGATATATTATAGTGCAGACTAAATTATTATTTTTGTTATTAAATAATCAGCCCATTAAGAGATGGACACTTGGTATAACTTCATTGATTAGGTTTCGTTAGCATATTTGTGGTTAGCATAAAAAGGCAAAGGTTGGTGCGTAAATATGTATGATTAAATTCAAAAGATATTTACTTTAATTTTCGACTCGGTAACAGTACTTAGCATGGAACACAAGTATTAGTGAGTAGACATGTTCATATAATTTGTTATCGATGCATTGTAGTAAATTATATAAGAGTTTACTTTGTATATGTCAAAGTAACAATAATATCAAGCTTCAGAGTACGAAAAAGGTATTATCACTAAAAATTCCCTCTTTGAACGGTTTCTATTGTTATGAACGCATAAAAGAAGTTATTTAAAGAGATATAGAATGTATCAGTACATATTCAAAAGTACCATCTTGTTAGTCTTATTTGATCAAGTGTAAAAGTGTTTCTAAACTCACAACAATAAATAGAAAAGTTTCCATTGTGCAAGTTTAAATCATAAAAATACGAGCCAAGGGGATTATCCCTGTTTTTTTCCCTGGTTTATAAAATTTATAATGACAACCACCTGAGCCCTCTTCTACTATTTTATGTTATTTTCATTACAAACCTAGCGAGTAAGTACTAAATGATCTAATTTCATTCTGAAAAGTTTCCAAAGCGTCTCTAGAGTGCTTATGTTATTTTTTGTAGGGAAATGGTTTTCCCTTTTGTATATTTTTTTTTGTTTAAAATTCCATAACCTCAATTTTTAACCTGACTAGAATTTTTGATTTAAGTAGTTGCTGAAGTTATTCAGTGAATTAAATGTTTTATCCGTTAGGGTTTCTATGGGTCGGTTCGCTAGAGTTATCTATAAAATATGGAGTTTCAGCTCGGAATAGATATCGGCTACTTTATAGAGTTATCTTAACATAAATTTTCGGATATCATTTCAACAAGAGTTAACGTTCCTTTCTTCCAGTACGATTTTATCTACTTCTGTGTTCGCGATGGACAAGTTTTTTTTATTAAATTAAAAAGGAAACGAATGACGTAGATTTTTAAATTGAGGTTTTGATTTCCTTTCGGAGACATTTAAAGAAAACGACGGAATTGATGTAAAATCGGGTTAAATGGGGCGAATGATAAATGTGTTAGTTAAATTCGTAATAAATTGTTGAAAAGCTTAAGAGAGAAAGAGGGAGTGTTGTCAATTTTCAATTTCTTATTTGGGATTTCACTATATTTTAAAGGAAATGTATTTCCTGGCCATTCAGTACGTGTCGCATCATTTCTGAGCCCTTTTCCCTTTCTTCCAATAACGTATAAAGTAATATCTTTATTTTAGCAAGAGAAACGAACTTGTCTAGTAAATTATGGCATTTAAAAATACGCGTATGCGTTATGTTCCACGCAAACATGACAGTAAAAAAATCAATACACTAAATTGTGCAAACACTCTGGTTTTCGGGACAAGTTTAGCTCCCTCTCTTACTTCCGTAAGCCCTTTAAAAGGGTTATACAAAATGTTAAGATTTTTATATACCTAGTACATCGTTTCTAAATATTCTTTTTTAAGCTCCGTACAGTTAGTTTAAGGCTAACTGCGAATCATTTTTCGTACGTTTATTTTTTATTAGGTTATGTTCATAAAAAAAATTTATCAACTCTTAATAAAATCGCTAATCAGCTACACGAAATCCTAGAATATTAAAATTTACAAAACAACAGATTTTTTCAAATTGGAGGTCGTAAATATATGTATATTCTTTTCTTGAAATTATAATAACTTACAACAATGATTTAATTGTTCCATACTCTTGTTCCTTGTTTGGTATCATTACTTGACTACCAAAACGTCATCCTTAGACTTCGCATCTAATAATACATGTACGCGTTTTTCTGCAAAAACGTACCATTCATAATGTAAATCTAATTTAGTAAATCAGCACGTGATTGTAACTTGTAAGACTAAATGTCTTACAATTTTAAAGTTAAAGTTTTGTGTTTTTATCTCCTTTATAACAAATAAACCTCGTTGACATATATAACTTTAGAGTACAGGATCATTCACACTTAAAAAGAGAATAATAGTAAACAACGAGAATTTGCTAAATGCAAGGTTACACGAAAGTACAGATTTTTCAAAAACAATGCTTCAGGTTATTCACAAAATAAAAGTTACAGGGCTAGAATAATGTTAAAAAACTACTGTAAATTTAGGTGTATTCGAGTATAAAGTTTAGAAATGTCTAATTGAGTTACAAATATTGCTTTATTCGGGGATGTTTGGATTTCTGGCAAATTGGAGTAGGATGCAGTATCGAGTTTTGTGTGAATGACATATTTTTTTTTGTTCATAAATACTCTGTAGTTTTTAAATTGCGATTAGGTTTACACGTAATGTTGTTTTTAATATAGTTAAAATAATTAGTAAACAGTGGATGACCTTATTTTTAAGTAATTTTATGGTTTAACTTGAACACGAAAGTGTAGTTTTGCAGATTTAGAACTTAGTCGACTGTATGTCGAGGAATTCATTTTTGATAAATTGATATAAGCAGACGATAACTGTGCTTTTATAATACGTTGATTTAGAGTCGATTTTCCAAAGTTTAGAAGCGACGAAAACAGATCATGTTACAATATCTTTACGGTGCAAATGAATGATAGTGACATATTTTCTAGTTCGGTTTCCGAAAATCATCTCATTTTACCGCGCTTACGATTTGAAGGAATTGCTTTTTTATGAGTGGTGATTTGGCGAGAAATATAAGATGTCGAAATCTGTTAAATTCGTAAGGACATTTGGAGTTCAGACTTAGATCTTGAAGGGTGAAGTAGAAATCAATCAAGGTTTAGTTACGAATTGTGATTTAGGTGCTCTCCGTCATGTCGTTATGGTTGAGTGAAGCGCTTAGTAATTTGATCGTGATTGTACAATATCGGTGCTATGTAGCAGTTCGATTTTATGTGACTATAAATTATGGTACACCTTGAAAAAATTGTTGTGGTTTACCGTCTTATCGCAAGAGTCCGGGTTCAATAAGTAAAGACGAAGGTTTCCAATTTAGCCTCGTGCTGAGCAGAAAAATAAAATCGTTTTCTTAATCTGTATTTAACCGACGATGGCGCCGAGGGGTGCAGTGTACTTTATGAATTTGTGTTAAAACTTTCTGGAATTTATTGATTTGGATTTATTGAGATTGTATAGAGTATTGCCGTGATTTTTAAGTATAATAGAAAAGTCTCACGTCCTATTTTTTTGGTAAAAGTTAAAAAGGCAGTTTATTATGTGTTTTAAAATGTATATAAGATCATTAAAAAGAATGTGCTCACTCAGGATTTTGTTGAATTTCTGTTTGTGCGACATTTATCATAAAAAGTTGTCATATGATTGATGGGGTTTGGACTAGAACAATGGAATTTACGGAAGTACGCTGCTAACATTGTTTCTTTGCCTTGTATATTAATATTCTTGCTGATAATAATGCTTGGTGCAATTTTAATATTTTATTCAATGTCGAAGTGGAAATTCCGAGATCATTGTAGATTTAACGTTTTTGATTTTCAGAAAGCTTTTTGTTTTTATTGGAGTAATAAAGTCAGTTGGATTTAATTGAATTGTGATAAATCATAATTTCGCACCTGCAGTAAATAATCCTTTTTAAGATTGTTATTTGTATATATGTATTGGCGATGCTTACATAAGAGGAAGTAATTGATATTACTTCTTCTGGACATTAGCGAGAGCAGTTGGATAGGCGACGCAGCTTTTTTTTTAAGTGTTTGCTTTGTTTACACCTCGTTGCCTGGAGAATGTATCCTGATCGTACCTGTTCTTTGCATATTTTTTCTTTATGCTATCTTTTAATTGTAATCTAGATATTTATAGTGTAAATTTTCTTTGGACATTTATTTTACAGTCACCAAATTAAAAGAACGTCGATTTTAGTTCGACAAATTAAAAAAAATTACGAAATCCTCTGATGTTTGCCGCCAAGGTCAAAGTTCATTGACCGATTATAACTATATTTTGGCAATTTTTGGCAATTGGTCCGGGCCAAATCCTTTGATTTTTGCCACCAAGGTCAAAGTTCATTGACCTCGTGGCAACCATATTATTGTTGTCCCGGGGCCAAACCCTTTGCCGCCAAGGTCAAACATGGGAATTTTGGCAATTAGTTATTAATTGCTCTAAATTTTGAGGTAGTGGATGATAGCAACGTTCTTTGCATATCCCTATAAGAAGAAATGTAGAACTGTCCGAAGAACAAGTAGTGAGGATATAAGGCCGCCTCTTCGAATCCATCGGTTCCCAAATTCACCCTGAAAGAAATTTTATACATCTCTCGCTTACTCTTAATAGGTCTGATTTACGTTGGAGGTTAGAAGCAGCTACATATTGAAGTATTGTGGATATACAATTCTAACGCCATCTATGGTATAATTTAAAACAAATTACAGCAGTATTTCGCGAGCTTAAGAACAAGATATCTCGCATCTAGCCGTTTAGTACTTATCACTTTTATTACTTAACTTTTATATGTAATGACTAATTATACCAACATCAAGGTGAGGGCACCATATTCCTATAAATAAGGCTTTCTCACTCTTACTTACCCTCACTTGTTGGACACAGCTAACCCGCTACCTTTTGGTGTTACGCGTATATGTAGCGACCTTTCATGGTATAACTAGAGGTTGTCATGTAGCTCGTAGCGACATCCTGTGATATAATTACAAGTTAGCCATACAATTTGTAGTGTATGATATAATTCGATTTTAATATACAGGTTGCAAGTCAATGTCGTAGTGTAATTTAAATGTTACTTAACAAATACACCGGAAACGTCCCAAATATGCCAGAAAATATAAGAAAACGGCAAAAAGGTGCAGAACGCCAGACGTAAACAAGTCAAATCTTCCCCTAAATGAACCATTTCGCTGTCTTATTTTTTGTTTATTAGAAATAGATGTACTATTATCTTACAGTATAATTAGAAGTTAGCTTCTGAAGCAACTTTATCCATTCGATCCGTAGGTTTTCCCGAAGGTTAGATAACTCTTATACCTAAGTCTGGATGTAAAAAAGCTGAAATGGAGTCTAAAGTGTTGGTGTTTAAGGAAGGTTGCAAAAGCACGTAAATGCTATACCAAAAAAAAAATAAGTAGCAAACACCCAAACACCGAAAACTTGCACAAAGTAAGTAAAAACATACCAGAGAACCTAAAATATGTAATAAGATACAATAAATAACAAACATGCAAACCAGGTATACAAGCACCCACCTGCACACATAGTTACAGACACACACGCACACGGACATACACACGCACACGCACACGCACACGCACACGCACACGCACACGCACACGCACACGCACACACACATGTACACGCACGCACACACACATACAAACACGTGAACAAAGTTATATGCTTACATATAAATACGTAACACTTTGAACAAGAGAACAAACAAATACGCAAACATGTATTCAAGTCCGGCGTTCCATTTAAAATGAGCATGTATAATGATTACATTAATAAATATGAGTCACTAGTTTTTCATCGATTTCCCCCATATAAAAAACAAAATTGTGAACAAATGTATGTGGGGCAACTAAACAACTTGGAACAAGTCTGCCGTAGTCCTACATGTGTTTCATAAAAATCATGTAGTAGATAAGGTATCCTTACATCAAACAGTAATAAGTAATAAGCACGAACCTGATTGTTATGAAAGATCTTCAAAAACAAACAAATTGTAATGAATAATAACGATCAAGGACCTTTAGGCTACTCAAAACTCATTAAACTTTCATAACTTTCACTTTCAGATAAGCAACGAACCGTTACTCGCTGATGGTATATAGTAGGTACCTACTATATTAGAATTTTTTTTTAGATCGCCCTATTTGACCACTGATGATGATAGCGTAGCTATTGAAACGCGTTCGGTTTTATTTAATTTTGTGTGGTACGTGGGTGTATTTTATTTGCTACAGATGCTGCCATAGTTCCAGTGTTCCAGATTTTACCCCTACATACTTATGTAATTAGTGTGATTATAATGATATTATAATATCATTATAATATTATAATATTTTGCAAAAGTATATAGGAATGACTACAGAAAGATGTTATTTTGATAAAAGCATAAAAATGACCAACCGGTAAGTTACACATTATTAAATAAAACGCAACAAGAGGTTGACCCATAGGTGGGTCAATCCTTATTTGATACAACACAATAAAACACGTGTTACCTACAGTAGCGTCGGGCTTATTCGTAAAAAAAGTTTGGTGCACAGAACGGGGGATCAAGTGGTTGACAAAAGGCCTCATCCAATATGTCTTGCATATTAGTCTAGCATCCACCGAACCTAATTTTGAATCATAATCTGATATGATACTTGTTTTCTAAAAACTACCTGCACACACGCACACGGTCACGCACACGCACACGCACACGAACACACACATGCACACACACGCGCTCACTCGCGCACACACACACACGCACACACACGCACACATACACACACACAGACGCACGCACGCACGCACGCACTACGTAGCAGCACGCACGCACGCACGCACGCACGCACGCACGCGCCACGCACGCACGCACGCACGCACGCACGCACGCACGCACACACACACACACACACACACACACACACACGCACAGACACGTACACACCCCCACACACACGCACACATACACACACGTAACACACACACACACACGCACGCACGCACACACACAAACACACATACAATTATGATTTTGCGTCTTTGCACATAAGCCGTTTTGTTTTATTTGTTTGTGCAGTAGTTATAGGTAGTTGTTATGGAGTAAATACAGTAAAAATGATATATTTTACGTTTATCTAAAAAACTTAGTTACGATCAATTTTGTCAATGGTACACCGTTTGCAACCCTTTGAAAAACTGACAGTTAAATTTTTTTTTCACATTTGAATGGAAGTTCATTTTTAATGAGAGTTTAATTATTTTTACACATACTACTTTATGATATTCTCAAAACGCTAGTTTAATGTTTTTGAAACGGCAGATTTATGTCAGTTCTCTTTTCGAAAGTTATGGTTAACTTATGGTAACTATGGTTATTAAATTATTAACAACCTCACCAAAATCGTGTTTTCTGCTACTACATCCAATGAATATCAAAATTTTGTATTTGTTCAGTTTTAATTAAACCCACCATTTTTGAAATAAAGTAAGTCAAACTAAATAAATACCTTTGATAGTTTGTTAAACAGATTTATACCAATATGAAAATGTAAACTTTCACCATTAACCCTCATAATAAAATACTTATCTTTTTGGGATTTTTAATGGTGTACTTTAAATTATACAATCTAAACGTTTCGATAACACTTACAGTTATCTTCGTCAGTAGTAATGTTTGTTAAAATTGTTAAAGATGTAGTAAACAATTTTGTCAAATTTGACACAGTGTCACAGTTCCAAAAAACTTTGATTTTTGAAATATTTCCAAAACGAGGGAAGGAATTTTTGTGATTTTTGGTATAACAAGTAGAGATACAAAGTACATTGGTTTAGATTATTAATATGTTATTAGTATGTACAGTGACGTGGAACGCAAGTGGTAGAGCAACAATTTAATCCTTAATTTCTACGCCAATTGAGTAAATTGGATTTTTCTTGTTAAAATTCGACAGCTTGATGTTTTTCAGATAAAAAGGTGCACTTTGTCTAAATCCATAACTTTAACAGTTTCTAAGATATTTCAATTTTTAGGTATTTATTGCCAACTGCTTAGATAGGTTATTATAATTTAGGAAACGGCAAAACGTGAAAATCAGTATTTCGGGAACAATACACGTAACTTCAGGAAGTAATGGATCTTATGACTGTAACACAAAACTTTCGTATAAACGTAAGTCCAATAGTATTTCGTTTTCGTGACACAGGGTGTTAAAGTTTATAAACCTGCCTAAGCAGTTGGGAATATATACCTAAAGATGCATATATCTTAGAAACTGTTAAAGTTATCGATTTAGACAAAGTATACATTTTCTATCTGTAAAACACCAAGGTTTCGTATTTTAATAAAAAATACAATTTACAATTGGCGTAGAAATTAGGGATTAAAATATTTCTCTACCCCTTGCATTCTACGCCACTGTACATAACAAGAACGCATAATAAGCTAAAACCAATGTACTTATCTTTATCTTTATTTGTTACACCAAGAATGAGAAAAATATTTTTTTTTGTTTTGAAGATATTTCAAAAGTGAGCATAATTTTTCGGAACTTTGACACCCTGCGTTGTTTTTGTTATCAATAGTTTTATGGTCTTTAGTACTAAATTATCGATCTTTCATACATAGATATCGCTGTTATTAACAGTTATGAAGAATGATTCATACATTAGCTAAAAGAACCAAAATTATTTTTGTTTGCGTAAAATGTGACGAAAGTGTTAGACGAACAGTTACTGTATTTAATGAAGGACACAGAGACAAACATGTCGATCATAAGTATGTGTCAATACTAGTACGAGTTTTAGATGAAAACAGACAGGTAGAAGTAATTCGAAATTTTGCTATGGATTCAACAACACCCATCAGGAAAGTAGCAGCCTCCACATATTTTTCTGTAGGTTCTGTACGTACAGCTCATATGCACATATGTACAAATTTCACCCGTATAAGGTGACTCCAACAAAATTTCAATTCATAATATTTTATGAAATGCTGTTATTGGGCGAGTATTCCATGCAGGAAGTTTGACGGGTGAAAAATATTTGCAACTTTTCGTTAGAGAACCTTTAAATATTGATAGTTTGGAAAACCAACTAGAAATTTCTTGATTGATGAAAATAACTTATATTTTCAGCATTACGGGCACCGCCACATTTTAGCCTCCTGGTGAGAGAGTGGTTAAACCAAAATTACGCATGTAAGAGGATTGGTCGAAAAGGTGCTATAGAGTGGTCTCCTCCATCTCCAGTATTAACACCACTCGACCATTTTTGTGGGGTTATTTGAGATCTGAGGTTTACAAAACAGAGCCAACATATCTTGATAAGCTAAGACAGCGTATTATTCAAGTTTGCAGAGATATAAAAAATAAATGTCCCAAACGTTAGACAGGAATTTGAAAATTGACTATACTATTGCCTGAACGTTATACAGTTCACTTTGAACACATGATCAAATAACAGTTACTTTTTTTAACACTTGTCTTTTTGATTTTTTTCTAACTTTTTTATTATATCCTTTAAAGATTCTTTACGTCATAATATAATACGGGCATTTGAAAAGTTTAAAGAGACTCCATTTTAAACAACGATTAAACAACAATGGAAGGCTGGTATCAAAGGTGAAAACATATGATTGAATTAATTTAAGTATTGAATTTGTGTTATTATTGATAAATATATTTACATTATGTTAGTATCTTTTTTCTTACAATAATCAAAATCACAATTCATTTCCGTACCTTCTGCGTTCCAACGCATTTCGTTTTTAAGTTTTGCTCCCTTGTATAAGACATGTAAGGCTTTTAATTACATTTATGTATATATTATATCTGATAGGGAACAAACAACTAGGGAACAAAGATAAGCCCCTACATTAAAGAAAACCGAATGTGTTGAGAAGAAGCCCTTATGCTAAATAATTTCGTATCGTTGCAATGGCGTGGTGGATGAGGTCACGACGTTAACATGCATAAAATGGCGTGGATGATAATGCAATTTCCTCTTCAAAAATTATAAATGGAGATACCTTCGTTTTCCATCAATAACGCATGCTGTTGACACATCTGTTTTCGTCGTTTGATCTACATTTCCTGAAAATTATCTTACCTTACCGTACCTTTATGATGTTATGATAATTACATTACCTTAGTATATGGTCTCCATTTCGTTTATTTGTGCGTTGAAGACAAATGGAGATTACCTTTACCGTATGTTTATCTTATGAATGGAAAATGAAGTTCTCACACTGCAGTTCGTTTCAAGACGAAGTTAATATATTTATTTTGAGTGTAAGAAAAGTAAGTAATACGTATCCTTTTATTGCAATATACGTTTAAGAAATAAATCAGTATAGTGTTGTTCTGATACGGTTACAACAGTGTTGATCATATTTTGAATTTTAAGTAAAAATATATCATATGCTAGTATAGTTGTATTGAATTAGTGTTTAGGAGAAATATCGTTATAGTTATTTTAACCTCAAATGAATCAGACATTTTGTTTTCTTAAATATATAAATAAATGCAGCTATTTAGTGCTATGCAGATTACCTGTGGTATTAACGTGCAACTTTCTCAATTTTTGTTGTATTTTAATTATTAAACCTATAAAATAGAGTAGTATCTAACAAGAAAAAACAAACAAATGCATCTCTGCCTCCCTGTAGTAGGTTTCGTAAGTATTGTAACTTGCTGATCTAGACCCTGGTGCAATTTACGTTTTTAGTATACCAATCAACACCCCGAATTTTTATTTGTTATAAGTACGCTTTACCCAACGCGGGGCGTCGATGTGGACTATAGTCCGCATTTGAATTACATTTACAGTATATATGTATATGGAATTTCGCATTTGTGCATTGTATGTTTGCATTTACAGGATTTATATTCATGTAAGTTTGTTTTATATCCTATGTTTACATTTATTGTCTGTTCATGTTATTATATTTTTGTGAATTTTACGTATCTCTAAATCAAAATAAATGCTCAACATTTAAAGATATATGAAGTGGATTCCGAATTAATGTAGAAGGCAGTTACGTGGTATGTTAGCAACAGAAAAAGATTTACCTTGTTAAAAATTTATTATACCTTCAGAGTTAAATTTAGAAATTACAGAAATTCAAAAGACTTTATGAAATTTTTGCAGCTTTAAGTAATAATGGTTTACCTCCTACAGTTTAGGATTGTGTAAGATTTAAATCGAGTTAATACATTTAAAGAAACGTGCAGATTGTTGTCCATTTAATGATGATATAAAATCAAGTAAGGAGAAATTCATTTCAGATTTATGTTTAATTAATGGTATTTTGTAGACGAATGTACGGATTCTTCGGTTGTTACAGTTCATGATACTGCAGTTTCGTTTAGTCCAAACAAATTCCAGTGTATAAATGGGGATTTAAATTTTCGAGAAAGTGCTATGTCATTTTTAGAAAAAGTCGATGACTTATGTGAATCCCGGCATGCCAGTTTCAGATTTATTTGTGTCAGCACAAGATTTACTTTCCGGTATAGCTTTACTTTGGTTTAGAAATACAAATCATACAGTTAGTACCTGGCCAGAAATGGTTCAGTTACTTAAAAGAGTCAAGGTGTAGAAGAGACCGTCATAACGTATATTATTACAGTTCAAGCACTTTTTAAAAGATTACCTACCCCTAAGTCAGAAACAGAAATTTTTTCACAAATTCAAACAAATTTAAACCCATATTTTGCACCCCATACTGGTATAAAAAAATTATCGTCCATTAATGAGGTATGTAGAGCAGTTGAAGATTTAAAATTTCGTATAGTCAGGTATAAGGTAGTTACAGTAATTCTTGTGTTAGTTGCAATTCAAAAAGCTTGCGTTCCTTCCATTTCTCGCCCAGCTCCAAAGCCTACAAGTGCGGTACCGAAAACCAATCTACGAACTATGAGAACCAAAATCTAATGGTATATTGTTAATTAAAATGATTACCTTCGATAGTTGTGGCTCAGCTCTGCCATTTTGTCTAACGGATACGGCTCAGAATTTCTAATAATAAACGTGCACGGAGTCGATTTTTAACGCTTGGGATTTTTTAGCTTTCCTTTGCCTTATTTGCATGATCTTATTTGGTTTTTCCTATCTTGCCTCTATATGCCATTTCAACGTTCAGTCATCTCTAAAAGTACATTGCGTTAGATGCTAATTAAAAGAATTAGCTTCGATTAATTGTCTATAAAATTTTTTACGTGACCCGTTAGCACGAAAACGCGTTAAGTGTGGATAGTCTTTCATTTTCAATTTAAATACTAATTAGAAATTCATTTCAGATTTATGTTTAATTGATGGCATTTTGTAGACGAATGTACAGATCCTTCGGTTGTTACAGTTCATGATACTTCAGTTTCGTTTAGTCCAAACAAATTCCAGTGTGTAAATGGGGATTTAAATTTTCAGGAACTAATCCTCGAGAAAGTGCTGTCATTTTTAAAAAAAGTTGATGACATATGAATCCTGTCATGTCAGTTTCAGATTTATTTGTGTCAGTACAAGATTTATTTTCCGGTATAGCTTTACAGTAGTTTAGAAATACAAAACATACAGTTAGTACCTGGCCAGAATTAGTTCAATTACTTAAAAGAGATTTTTTACCTTTCGATTATGAGCATGATCTTTTGTTAAAAATCTAGCAACGTACTCAAGGTGCAGAAGAGACTGTCATAACGTATATTATTGCAGTTCAAGCACTTTTTAAAAGATTATCTACCCCTAAGTCAGAAACAGAGATTGTTTCATAAATTCAAACAAATTTAAACCCATATTTTGCATCCCATATTGGTATAAAAAAATTCTTGACCATTAATGCGGTATCTAGAGCAGTTGAAAATTTAAAATTTCGTACAGTCAGGTATAAGGTAGTTACAGTAATTCTTGTGTTAGCGGCAATTCAAAGAGCTTGCTTTCCTTCCATTTCTCGTCCAGCTCCAAACCCTACAGGTGCGGTACCAAAAACCAATCTACGAACTATGAGAACCAAAATCTAATCGTATATTATTAATTGAAAGGATTACCTTCGATAGTTGTGGCTCAGCTCTGCCACTTTGCCTAACGGATAGGGCTCAGAATTGCTAATAATAAACGTGCCCGGAGTCGATTTCTAACGCTGGGGCCTCTTTTATTTGTTCGCTTGGGATTTTTGACATTCATTTCAACGATCAGCCATCTTTAAAAACACATTGCGTTAGATGTTAATTAAAAGAATTAGCTTCGATCAATTACCTATAAAATTTTTTACATGACCCGTTATCAGGAAAACCCGTTAAGTGTGGATAGTCCTTTATTTTCAATTTAAATACTAATTAATGGTTATAACCGTAAAACAATTTTTGTATTTAGACGTAGGCATTACTCTTAAAACTAGTGATCAAGTTAACGCTCAAACACAAAACATATAAGTCTGCAAAGATTTTCCGGAGGTAGAACAACTCTCACATGACGTGAGTTGTAGTTTAAACGGTATTTACTCAAGAAACGAGAAGCCATGTCTAAAACAGTTGCTACTCAAATGGACGGATTCTTGTTGAAGACAAATGGGTTAAAATACTATCTGGTAATTTACGGTGTTCAAAGAAGGTTGCAAAAATTGAACCTAAATAAACGCAACAACAGGAATGAAGTTATTGATGTAACCAATAGAATAAGTAATAGTACAAACATTGTAACATCTGAATACATAGTAGTGTTGCAACGAAACTAACCAACAAGACACTGCAAACACCACAAACAAGCACGAAAATAGAGGCCTCTCATCCAGTGGAATACTTTAAAAACTGGTTCATGTGGCCCATTGGCAGAAAATCCCATTTATTTTTAGTTAAAGATAATAATTAGAGTTTATCTCCATAAAGCAATTGCTGTATTTACCCATAGGACAGTATACATTTATGACTAAAGAGTGTTCAGCACGCTAAATGGTGGTACAAACTCATCAAAATAAGTTGTTTTCTCATCTCAATAAGGCCTTTGCCTACATGTATTTGTAACAACCCTTTTTGAGTTGTATTAAACTATACCTTAATTTAAGGTTTTTCATTCATTTAGTTGAAAATATAAGAAAAACTTTAATTATTGAAGTATAGGTATGTGGTAGGCAGCTTAATTTGCATATCTTTTTAGGGGTTTATAGTGCATATTTCTTAAAGGTTTATACTACCTCTTTAAATTATTGTTTTCTGATCATTTGATTTGCGCAACGCGTCATCATTGACTTAATCCTGCGCAAATCCTTTCACGCACGACTACATGATCTAATTTCAAAGCATCCATTTTGCTTACTTCCTTATGATTGCTGTGAGTGCAGGAAGCATTTTTTGGGTTTTCCCCTAAATTTTAGTGAAACGTGCCATTAATTTGATGGTAAGATATCTTTTAACTCGTAATACTAAAAATTAAAACATTTGCTCTTTTCAGGCACTTTTATTTTAGTTCAGTTTTTTACTGTTACTTTTATTTTTACTTTGATTACATTTCAAGTACGCATTTAATTTTACTGTTGCGCACGCTTTCATTTTATTATTGCAAATTTTATTGGAAAATTTCAAGATAATGCATTAAACGGATTATTCCAATTCATGAAAATAAATTTTTAAGAAGGAAAATTCCAGTTTTGGGTGTGGCTGATAACATAAAAGCATTGTTATTGCAATATATTGTGCAACATTACACCAGGATTACGTCATCTTGGTTTGCATTCCGCATTATTTTTTATAATACCAGGGATTCTCAAAAAGATTTTGTATATTTAGTAACAGGTGTTTAATGATTTTTTAGTATTTTAAGGTTTTTACAATTGGTTTTTAAGATATATTTTATTTAACCCTTTCACTTTATATATTTAATAAACATAGTTGTATATGTTTTATCATTTTTCATTTTGATAAAATTTTTAGTGTAAAACTCGGTTTAGTTATTCCGACATTATTAAAAAATAACTTAGCGTCCGAGATCATTTTATTAGTATTACATTTCATTTTTAGATTTATGTTAAGTGAAAATCTGAGTCAAAGGCATTATTTGTGGTGAATGGTTAGTATCTCCTGTTAGTTTAACGATTTGTGTTTCGTAGAACTTATTTATTTAACTCTTATTACTTTTTATATTATACGTTTACCAGTTGGACCACATTTTTATATATTTTCCTGTGTCATCTTGAAAGAACGCAGCCAGTATAACAAGCTTACAAAGGTAATTTTGTGAATGAATGAAATATTTAAAAGGATCGTCAAAATAACTAAATGTATAATTAAGGAACTGTGTAAAATAAACACATTATATTCTTAACAAATAGAACTAGATTACATATATAGTGAAACAGCGGATTACCACCTATGGAAATTGCGATGTTCTTTTATGGTTGTCATATGACATTCCTATTCTAATTTGACTAACATCATTATTTAGTAATATGGATGAAGGATCTTTATCTCTTCGCCCATGGGCTACAAATTGCACTTATTCTTGGACTCTCACTGCAGAGTCTGAATGTTTGTAAATAATCAATAATTTCAGTACCTAATGGATGCTCATTTCTTCATTACTGAACGATTACGATGGACCACAAAATGGTGCTTAAGTAACAACTTGGCACCTTTGAGGTACGCATTTTTGATAAGGTTGATTTCTTGAACGTGAAGGCATTGCGAGGTGGGTAATTTTTCCAACAAAATTGGTACATAAATCAAGATCGTTGGTAGCATTGATGCCAAATGACCTTGACCAAAACCTACAAAGGTTAACCTATTTAATATTATCCCGTTGTAGGAGACCCTCGCAAAGTTGAATTGACTTATTGAAGCTGTGTTCAAGGTGTCCAGCTCAACCTCTTTTTACCTTTGTCCTCAAACAATTTTTGAGGAGTTAGCCATGAATTGGTCTCAAGTGAACAGATATTTGAAATCTCCGCACTAAGAGCCGCATATCCTTAATGCCTTCGCTATCGATCGGCGAAAACAGATTTGAGAAAATATGAACCATTTTCCTGTAAAAAAAAATGATTTACCGAATTTTAGGAACAGTTCAAATTTTTGTGGGGGTAAGCGTTTTTTAGCCTATCCGCGATTTTTAAATATATTTCTGAAACCAAAGGTGTATAAATAGTGTGTACTAACGTACAATTAAACAAAATTGAAGTACTACAAAACGGTATACCGCATTAAGGAACAGTTTAAATATTTGAGGGGTTAAGCGTTCTGTTAGACTCTCCGCAATTTTCCAATATATCTCCAAAACCAAAAAGGCACAAATGGTATGTATTAAAGCACAATTGAAACACTATAAAATTTTGTTGCGACATTCAGATAATAATATAATTTTCTGTAATGTGTACATCATACTGTTAATTCATTAGCAAAATGTTATTTTAATTGAGTGGCGCCCTTCTTTGGTTTATGTACTTAATATATTATAATAATGATTTACGTTTGAAAGTAGTCATAGTGTTAGATTTTAAACAAAGTATTAAAAAGTATCTCGTATATCTTAGATAGCAGTTTGTTTCGTTTCAGCAATTGATATTATTAGGTACCGCTCTTATTAGTAATTAAATTAGAGTTAAAGTATCACTGTGTATATTAGGTACAGTGTGATTTAACAAAAAATTGCATTATCTATCGGTTTTCCTTGTTTAATGTAAGTCCATGGAACAAGCTGATTATAATCACAGAAAGTCAGTACTAACCAAACTAAGCACATTTTGTTACATTACTAATTTAGTTTCGATACGGGAATTTTGTAATGTAATTCCAAAGGGTTGCAATCAAATAAATATTAAATAAAATATGTTCAACGATAATATAGTTTACAAAATGCATTTACCGACTTCGTACAATAATGAGTAGTTACCATTAAATTGCGCAATTTTGCAGAAGATAATTAGAAAATATAAGGTTGTAATCACGATATATTCCCAAACGGCTTAACTCTTCTACACATAAAACTTATATTTCAATTACAGAGCCATTTCTATGTGATTCTCTTGCGAAATATTAATTAGTAAACATAAATTCAAGTTTTATTCACCCTTTACCTTTACTAAAATTTGTCGTCAAATCTAGAACGTACATCTGCTAACTAATGAATGAAAATAAACCTACCAATATTAACTAATAATAATAATCAATAATTAATTAATGATTAATTTGGATACTTTAGTTCGAGAACTTTGATAGTTAAAGTGGATTATCAGGTATACTTTAAACATCAAACTGATGATAAAAGTTAGTAGATGACGATTGATCTTTAAAAACATAACTAAGTTAATTAGTTATTAACGTTAACGCTGATTTAGGATTTAGTATTTTGTAGAATTCTATAACCATTAGGATTATGAGTTGATCACGGTTAGGCTCTATTTGCATTGGTGGTGTGTTGGATATTATGTACAAGATCGCTTAAAAATGTTTAATCTGATCAAGGCTAGTTTCTCGTAACTATCGAAAGATCTTGACATATTATACCGGGTGTTCGAATATTCGATCCACAACGCCTGACAGGTGATAGACCTCGCATTTTCATAAAAATTGAGATAGAAACATGCAGCGCAAAGTGTTCAATTTTCAAGATACAGGGTGTCAAAATTTTACTTTTATGTTCAATTTTTGTCAATTATTCCTTAGTAAAACGACACAGCGATTCGAAATTACGTATCGGGGAGTTTTTTAAGGCGAGAAATACAAATGCATTCACGGTTTTATCACTGGTAGGGGGCGTCAACTACTACACATCGAACTGATTTAAATTATCAAAACTTTTTTCCAGTTTGGTTCATTGATATGAATATTAAAAAAAACGATTTTACGTAAAACAGGTGTACTTTGTTGAAGTACTTAGAGGTAACCGTTTTTGAGATAACCTTCATTGCAATTTCCAATGCAACGGAATTAATTGTAAAAATTTGTAGGAAATAATTATCGGTACTCCCCCACGGATAAATATCAGGATCAGAAGATAAATCTTTTAGATACCTAATTTTCAAGATATTAGGTTTTAAAGTTTAAAAGTAATTCGTAAATGCTCATTAAAATTGTTTCAAAACTGATAAGTAAATTATTTTTTCCTTGAAGGCGTCAAAATTTTATTCCAAAAAAAAACTTGTTACTTATTAAATTAAATTGCATAAATTAAATTATTAAGCAACAAAACTTTGGCACAAATGTTCAAAATTTCGGCCATTAACTTGCTGGCATCATAAGCAACGTGTTCTCACTTCAAAACGTGTTTTTTTGAAAAACTGAAGCATTATTTTGAATTATTTCGACCGCAGCTTGAATTCCTGCTAACGGAAGTCTCAATAATGGTTGCGTCGTATACCAAGGATTTCATATACCCCCGCAAGATGAAGTCTATGGGGTTTAAGTCTACGATCTGGGGGGCCAGAAGTGTGGTCCACCTCGACCGATCCACCTTTCTCTCAATTTTTCCGTTAGATAACCTCTAGCACCGCTGTGAAAATGGACAGATGCGCCATTGTGCTGAAACCACATATTTTCCCTAATGGCTATCGCACGTCTTCCAAAACTTCAGGAAGGACTTCGAGAAGAAGGTCTGTAAATCGGTGAATTTAATTTATCAGGCATAACGTATGAACCAACCAGTACATGACCAACAATTCTAAACTTCTAATCTACCGTTCTAGAATTGTGTGCGGGTTTTCATCCCACACGTGAATATTTCGTGAATTAAATACTCCTTCCCTTGTAAATTTCGCCTCGTCCTTGTATAATACATATTTAGGAAAATTGGAATTTTCACGGCACATTTCTAAAAACCAGTTTGCAAAATCCACTCTCACGGGATAGTCCCTCGGTTCTAATGCCTGCACTCGATAAATTTTATAAAGATATAGCAATTGTTCCTGCATAAGTTCATGAACAGTTGGTTTACCCACGTTCTATTTTTTCAAAAATTGTATTTAATATTGCCTCTTCCACACGAACAGTTCTAGTAGTTCTTTGCCGTCTTTATTATTCCTTGTAACAAGTAATTTATCCGTTCAACGAAGTCTTCTTTCCACACTATTAAATGCTAAATGATGGGGTATTCTACGATTCGGGAACTTTTATTCCCACAACGCGCTGCTCTTCTATCACTCTTTCTGGCCTCTTCGTATACCAATAGCATATCAGTAAATTCGTCCAAGGAGTAATCCATAATTTAGAAACAGAATAAACCTAATAAACCATTAAACCTCTTAAATAATCAATAATCGACCCCCCCGAAACGTCAATTTGGACCGCTGTGTCGTTTTATTGAAAATAACAGTAAAATTTTGACATTCTGCACCTTGAAAATTAAGCACTTTACGGCTGCATGTTCCTATCTCAATTTTATTAAATGCGAAGTCTATTACCTGTCAGCGTTGTCGGTCGAATATTCGGACACCCTGTATATATAAAGAAATCGGTCGACAGTATTAAAATAAGCGGTTAAGTTAAGTGGAGTTCATTTAGTTTATTAACTCAAAGTAATAAGGCTAACTGACCTATGGACCAGGAAGTGACGTCATACCAATCAGCGACGTGAGCGAGTACTCAATCCCTGCCACCGCCGAAAGTTTGCGGTTGGAGGACCAATTGGAGAAGGGGCGTGGCTCCTACCGGAAGGAGCAATGACGTCAATCCAATGAGATGCGAGGATGGATCCCGTCCCTTGTTGGATTCAGGAAGTGGAATGGCCCATTAGCTGGCCAATGAGAAACGTGGCGGCCTTGTTTGAATTCTTCAGCAGGCGGCTTCTTTGGACGTCTTGCAGACATCTTGTTTGTCACTATTGAAGAGGAACTTCCGGTTGCAGGATAAAGCCTAAAAAAATTGTTTGCACCGGGATTCGAAGTTATGAATATATGCATATCCATATAAGCAACAGAGCTAACACGGTTTTAGATATGAAATGTAAAAAGTGTGATATAAACGTAAATATTTAAACCGACGTCATAATGAAAGATGAGTAACTTTCCATTTGGTTAGTGTTAGAGGGAGGCCACATTCGAGAATCAACATTCGGCGCGCATTCTAAAAAATAATTGCTAATGTACACTATATGTAATTACATTTTACAATTAAAATACAGATTTTATTATTGTTTTTAAAGTAATAAAATAGCTGAAAATAATGTCACTGATAAATTAGAAAAAGACTTTGATGTTATGCATTTGTAAATAAATCAATTATAAAAATTATGTTGAAAGTTCGCAATATGATTATAAATCCGAATTTATGCATTCCAATATTAAAAGATATTACAATGAGGTTATCAGCTGTACAAACCACGGATGCATCCGGTTTTAAAAATTTTTATCAACGCTAATGGAGTCTAATAAAGTAATAGATTAGAAAATAGACGTTGATGTGCAATATGTAATTACATTTTACAATTAAAATACTAGTTACAGTGTTTTGAAGTAATCAAAATAGAAAATATTTAATGCATGTTAATTAAATATATTAAAGCTAATTTCAACAATCAGTTAAATCTAGAAATCATTATCATATGTTTTAACTATTGTAATAGCATGAATTTAGTAATAATAAATATAAACTATATGTACTTAAAAGACTTTTATGTGCAATATGTAGTTACATTTTGCAATTAAAATACTAATTACAGTGTTATGAAGTAATAATAAAATAGAAAATAATGTTGATAAATGTGTAATACTAATAAAGTAATAAATTAGAAAAATAATTTGATGTCATGAATTAAAGCTATTTGCATTTTTAAATAAAATCATGTATAAAAAATTATAATGAAAGTTTGCAATTTATAAATGTTTAAGCCACCGTCACAATGAATGAAGAGTAGCTTTCCATTTCCGTTAAAACGGTAGGCGGTGTTAGAAAGAGAACGTATTCAGGAAATTGAGACGTAAACAACATCCGGCGCACATTCTAAAACATTAGGAGGAACAAGGAAGCAGTCTACACTCGAACAATAATATGATTATTCACTTAAAACGTTGCATAAAGTATAATGAAGGTACTACATAAATATATAATTAAAATATAAGTTTTATTTTTATTTTAAAGTAATAAAATACGGAAAGGGAATTTGCATTTTCAGATAAAGATTAAATTTACATTGAAAAAATTTCAATATAATTTGTATAAAGTTTATTTATAAGTAACATCTTGAGTAATTTATATATGTGTAATAAATAATACATAAACAAAAATGCAAAAGGTTTTTGCCTGCTATATAGAAACCATCGGCATATCCTCCTCAAAGTATTATTAAAGCTAATAAATATGTATTTTGTTTTTAATAATATCCTAAATAATTTATTTATTCTAATGTTAAAAGATAGTACAATGATGTTACCGTCTATATAAACGCAGACGCGCCCGTTTAAAAAAAATTCTTATCAGCACTATTTAAAATTTATTTGTAAACTATAGCATTTCTATTAAGGAAAATAATGATTTCAACTGAATAATTCTTCACTACTTCAAAGGGAAACCAAACACAAAACTCTACATTACAGGATGCAGTAAACACTATTGTACAACAGGCAGAAAAAGTAGGATTCAGGATATCACCTACAAAAACACTAGCCATACATTTTTATAGACTAAAGCATCCAGGCTACATTCCTAACATACTATTAAAAGAAAACCTAATTAAATGTGTATCAGAACATAAATTTTTGGGTATATCATTACACCAAGCATTAAGATAGAAGAAACATGTAAATACCATTGAAACTAAAGCTTCAAAATTCCTAAGCATAATCAAATGTTTGGCAAATTCAAGGTGAGGAACAGACAGATAAGTTATATTACTAAGATACAAGGCAGTGATACTGTCAACGTTTGATTACGCGGCGATAGCATATAGATCAGTTGTGAGAACTCACCTAAACAGGTTAGACAGAGTACAAAATATATGCACGCGTTAGGTGCATACACCACCAGTCCAATTACCAGTTTACACGTAGAAGCAGGAATCCTACCACTCGAGGATAAGAGAACTGGGTTGACATTAAAATATATAAAAAAAATTAAAAACAATAACCAAAGCAGTTTGTCAACAAGATGATAGCATCACCAAATACACAAAATACACCGACATTACAAAAGAAAACCATTTCGTACATACTAAGCTTAAAGTATTTGTCTATATCATTGTCAATATTAAAGCTTTGGTGTCTCTTAGTTCATCACACTCCTGAAAATATGTTTTATTGTTAGATTGCTGTTAACAAAGATCGCATTTAACTTGATGTGATTTTGTAAGGATGTAAGAGTGCATTGCGTTTGTTAATCCTATTCTTATACGTGTAAGGATGGTACTATATCTCCTTGACATGACCGAATAAGGTTTTCTAGGTTTCAGGAACCTATCTTCATTTTCCCATTCGCTTTGCCATTCAGGCCGTAATGCCTTTTTTATTCCCCTTATGTCTCTCGCAAGTGAGAGGTGCAATACTTTCCGTGTTTTCTTTAGTCTACAGAGGCTGCTTATCTTTCTGCAAGAGATCAACATATTGGACAAAATATAAATATAAGTCTACACAGAAAGTGGCAAATAACCAAGTAGTTGGAGCCACAAAAAAAAAGAGAAAAATATAGAACAATGGCAAAGAAGATATGAATTGTATAATACATACCTGCCCGCAATCAAGCCAAGAGTCGAGACATTATATGACCTAAAAGAAGCTCCGAGACAATGTCAAGGTGCACTGTTTGCGAATTGGACACTCAAAATCTGCGCATCAGAATTTACTCACAGGGGGAACTTGTACTTCTGTCATATATGTCAGGTAACTCTGACTATAAAACATATAAACAATGAATGTCCAAATTATGAAGATCAGAGACTGAGATGTGAGCTGGAAGAGAACTATACAACAACTTTCACTAGCACTGTGAGCGTCACGCACGTGCTTAATTTCTTAAAAGCAATCAAGGTATTCCATGAGAAACGAGTTAAATTTTGTACATCACTTCCTTAAATAAAAGTTGCAAAGGGGATATGACCATATCAGTTGAACCCTATACAAAAAAGGAGAACTTCACAAAATATAACACTACGAAAACTAAATTTTGCTTACTGTACCGATCCTTTCCTATTTTTTTAATTAACTAATCGCTAGTTAATCAATGCTAAATTCCAAGTAATAAGTTTTATACCTTCCGTCGTAGATACGACAAGATTAAGAACTTTCTATATCTTCTATCTTAACAAATTCTGAAGACAAGATCTCGTTGGAGAGTGCATGAGATTCCATGTGGAGCCTTCGGGCTACCGTATATTGGACAGACTAACAGAAAAATCAGCGCAAGAATAGAATAACACAAAAACGCGGTTAATAAAGTCCAAGCAACATCATTCTTGGCTCAACACTTTAAAATTAAATTTGAGGACGCAAAAACTTTGGCAAGCATCGAGCACTTTACAGCTAGAATTATCAGAGAAGCCTTAGAGATTGAGAAACACCCACATAATCTAAACGCAAGAGACGAAGCTTTGAGACTACCATCAATATGGAAAACATCATTAATCCCTAGACAACTAAAATCCACAACACCTAAAACAGAATCAGCAAAAGAAGAAGTGAAAATAGGGAAGCAAACAGTGAAATCAGTGAAGGTAGTGAAAGAAGCGAAAGCAATAGGATACATAAGCAGCAGCACACACAAAAGAAAGTTAGTACAGTTCGAGTAACTCGAAGCTGGAGCAGACAGTTACTAACCTGAGGATGGCAAGTGAGACTTTGCCGAAACGTCGTTTCACAACAAACGGTCTTTTGGATACCAGACGAGCTACGTGGATCAACAACCGAGAAACCTTCAGTACATACAGCAGCCGCGAAAACCTAAAGATGAGTATATATATATATATATATATATATATATATATATATATATATATATATATATATATATATACATTGAAAATTTATTTAATTCGTCCCATGGGCCGCTGAGGAAACACGTTCGATGTTTTTTATTGTTTGTTTCGTACGTGGGTGTATTTTGTTTGTCAATTTTGTTGTAATGTAGCTTATCCGGGTGCATACCAATTCATATTGTTTAACTCACCTTTTCGTTCATTCATTTACAATCACTTCAACTCCTTTTGCAGCATGCACTTCCGTTTCATCCCTGACTATAGCACTAGAATATCATCATTCATCTCCACCACATCCTTTTCTTTTCGCTTTGTCCCTGATACACACATAAGATCAGACTACCTTTCATTCATTCGTTCATGAGGTAAGCATAACTCGAGCAGAGTATACTATACACCAATATAATCGGATAATGGTCGTCCAGACCTCAACAACTGTTGAATTACTACTGAAACTTAATTTGTGAGATATTATGAATTAATGATAAATCGTCGAGCTACCTTAAGTTTTTGTAAATATCCACTTTTTTTACTTGTGTTTGTTTTGTGAACCTTCGCACAGAGCAAAGCGCTACCCTTTGCTACACAAATTCCTAACATATATTTTCCGTTGAATTTTATTGATAGAAATTAAAGTATCACTGCAGTATGGTATTGGTAAACCTTTATTATTAGTACGATCCGAGGTAGACATTTATTATATATTCTGACATTTGTCAAACAAATTGGCAAGAACTTTGGCTATAAAGGTCACTCTCCGGCCTAAGACCCAGCTGTGGGAATTTCTAGACTAGGTAAAATCATTACAGTGGTTTTCAATTTGTAGACCTTGTTAGAAAATCAAGTAGACATTAACCATTTATACAATTTCATATAAATTAAGTAACTGGATTACTATGTTTAATAACACAGGAGCACTGTCGCAAGTACAGCTTCTACTTTGTTTTATATTGTACTTATTGTGAAACTTTAAAGTTAAAATACTTTGATGAGGGACGTATTGCAATTGCATTGAATTTTACGAATCTTTTGTTCTTGTAACTAATAACAAAATTAGTTTTCTTGCACAATTTAGAAGGTGGGGCAATTTCAATTCTTCCCACGATATTATCTCCTGTCTAATCAACTTCCTAAATGTAAGTGGGTCTGCAATTCTACTACTATTCCTAAGCTGTACAGTATCCGTTTAGTCATATCAGAAAACTACCGGACTTCACATACCTGCCATTATTTATATTCTTGGTCATCCCTTTATACATGCTTTGTCATTATATACTTTTGAGTATACTGGAATAGGTTTTTAATCACGTGCTGAGTTTTAGGCTCTTATGAATACTCCTGATTGTATCCCAGTAATCGTTGCGCAAATCAAAAGCTAGATAATAGACGATGAGAATCACCACGTTTCGGTCTCAATTCCGTGACCTTGTTTTTATCTACAGAGTAATACGTTTCTAATAAAACACAAGTCGCAATTTAATCAAAATTAAGTAAAACGTTTAAATGGACAATCATTTTTTTGGTGAATAAAGAATTATTTGCTTGGATAGCGTTCAGAAGAGGACAATACAAATCCAGATTATTAAGTAGGTACTCATAAAGGTACACCACATTATAACATGCTTTTAAATATTTCGAAAAAATACATAAAAAACGAGTGTAGAATATTTTTTAGAGAATATAGGGAGTATATATTTCATCTGGTGTCGTAGGAGCCAAGCTAGGTTATATCAGTGACAAGATGGTGAATCGCATCAATCACATACCCTTTTAAACATAGATCTGATAAAGAAAAATGCCTAACGTTAAATATACGAAAAATGGAATGCTGAAATATTTGACACTTTAGGAATAGAAAGAATTTAACTTTCATTTTGTATTAAATTAAGTAAGAATTCAGTATCAAAATTTCATCACATATAAATTAAAACTTAATTTAATAGTAGCTTTTATAAAGAGACACTGTAAGTAGCACATCTTAATACCTCTTTGCTGAATTTCTTTGAAAATTTTAGAGATTTAATTACATTTACCTTTTACTTTATTTTCACTCTTGCTTTTTATCGATTTAGTGTCAGATGTAATATTTTCTATTATTTGCTTCATTTCTCATTTCAGTTTAAACGTTCTGCCTTTGAGGATTTAGAAAAACTAATTTGAGAAAAATCTATTGTTTGGTAAATATGAAAAGCTCTACAGACAACTTGTACTATAGCAAACTAACACAGATTAAACATTTCCCACTAATAAAGTTTGATGCGGAAAAAGGGTACTAAAATCTGAAATTCCTTATGAAAGTTTCTAGCCAAAACTAGCCAAGAAACCCTTATATTCAACCCTTGTATTAAGGTCACTTAATGCACAATACCTTATATTCTCCATCTGAAAGATGATAAAGCATTACTTTAAGTTTATTTGCAAGGTACCTCTTTTCTGCTTCCGTACAGCACACCGACTTTTCAATCCAGAAAATAGCTGTTCTTGACTTAGGCCAGCAAAGTAAAAATTCTTAGTTTGGCATCACTGATTTTTTACATACGAGCATTTACTGTCATACCTATTAGAGCTATTTGACAAATTAACTCGACTAATACCCAGATCAGCAAATCTGCTCATACTCACAAACCTATCTTTTGTGGCCTATCTTTTGACCCTTCAGTCTTATTTTCCTCACTACAGTACAGCTTTCCGAAATATTTTTGCCAGCATTTCCTAACTTCACAATCGTCCCATACTATTTCGTTGCTCGTATTCATTACTCCCGCAGAGTTCTGTTTTGGGCCACGTGTTCTATTTTTGACCCATTTCCTGAAGAGTTTGTCACGTGTCTAACCACCACACGACACAAGTGCCGGAGAAATGAGTGAGCTCGGCTAAAACTCAATCAAACGGTACAAAAACCACAGAGCACTCGGATTGCATGGTTGTTTCGGAGGTATCGATAATATGGTTCCTATTCCTTGAGACAGGGAGTGCCTGTAAAGCTTGAAACAGGAAGCAAGTAATAGGAATAATAAGTAAGTGAACAATTCCCTCAACAAACGTAATTTTATTTCCTTCCTGGAATTCCCAAGAAAGGAGGCAATAAGCAAAATATTATTGTATAGCTATATAAACATGAATAATAAACGAAATAAATTATATACAGTATGTACGTCATTCCCACAATTCACACGAAAAGAAAATAAAATATAAATTAAAATAAGTTTGCGAGAGCAAGACGTGAGCTTGCATTTAGGTCGCCAAAATTTATAAAAACAAAAATTAATATAAGTTAAAATAAGCTTGGCGAGAGCAAGTCGTGAGCTTGTATTTACGCCCATAGTAATTTATAGTTTAGAATACCAAAACAAACAATACCCCTTCCGGTCGACGTAAGATATTACGTAGCTTAGCCTGAAAAGGCCAATTTAATGAACTTATTCAGTCAGTTACCTATAAGAGAGAAATAACTAAATAATTCAGCTTGCCTTTCGTTTACCAAAACTGAATACAAACCCCCTTTTGATTAAGTTACGTAAATACTATTGGAACAGCTTGTTCAGTCCCAATTTTATTTCTAGAAAGAAAGAAAAATAGTAATTAAGCAATTTAAAATTAGAAACAGAAATTGGTCCGAACAATTTTTTCCATATTCGAGTAAAGAAAAGGATATTATATATTTGAGCTACCAAGTAATTTAAACTAGCACGAAATCTCACGCCAACAGTTAACAGATGCAGTATTACACTTGGCATACATAAAAGGTTACATCTAGTTGCATCAATGCTACTGCGCACGACCACACAACCAGTAGTTAAAAAGTAATTATTCAAAGTGGAGCTTATACATTAACGTGTGTGGTATATAAAACCCAACTCTAATAAAAGTTATTTAAAATTTTGACTGTTGATTGTGCGTGAAATAAAAAATGGTTTAAAAATGGTTCTACATGAGTGAAATGGTATTAAAATTAGCTACACGCGGGTCTCGAACTGACACTGAACTTATACTACAGGTAGATATGTTTAACACATACTGGTAGGCAATCGTAACCTGCTGAATGTAATTTAGGTACGAATCTTATTCCGAGTTAAGATGTTTGTCAAATACTTGTTAACGGAAATGTACTTCTTTTTGTTGTAGAAGGCAATTTATTTATACGTGCAAGAAAAAGGAAAGGGCTGACCTGTGGTTGCGAATGCTTATGCGTTTTTCAAAGCAACGAGCAAGGAGTCCCCAGTATGTGAGCCAAAGCTGATCGCAGTTTATCAGTAACATAATCCAAACAATAAGCCAAAGAGATACAGAACGGACACACTTGTCACATCAATCAAGACAACCAAATGTAAACATGAACTTGGATGTAATCGTAACGGTAAAGCCATATGGACACTTCAATAGATGGAAACTTACATATATAGAAACGTAGGTTTATGAAACCCAAGTTAGTTACCTAAAACGAAAGTAAAGAATGAAAACGATGTTTATTCAGTGATAAGGTGTTACCTCTAAGAACGAATACGAGCGGTAGTTGAAATGTCTTAAACAATTTGTTACACTTATTTCTTTGTGTGAAACCTGAAAGAGAAGTTCTAATTACAACGAGGTCAGCAAGATCTAAAACGGCTTACCAAAATGTGTAGGTGTAGTGAAGTATTTCTTTTACATTCGCCTTAAATGGCGATTATATCACTTTTATACAACAAAGCGATATTACATAGTGAAAATTTTCCATAATAATGATGCTTAGCATCTAGTAAATAGAAACAAGGAGATGTCCTAGAAACTCTGTGTTTTGTGTTGAAACTTACATAAGAAGCAATTCGATAGAAGAAGTTAGGCGTGCATTCCGACGTCAGTTTAATAACAACAATAGGGGTCACGCGCCAAATCGTAAAACTGTTAAGTTATGGGTTCGTCATTGGCGTGAAAATGGTTCTGTACAAAATTTGAAGAAGCCTGGACGTCGAAGAACAGTTCGTACACCAGAAAATATTGAAAGAGTTAGAACTGCGTTTACGAGAAGTCCTAAAAGCTCTGCTAATCGACAAACCCTTATCCTAGGAATATCAAAGGGAAGCTTAGATCGAATTCTTCAAAGGGATTTAAAATTTCATCCCTATAAATACCAAATGGCACAGCACCTTAGCAATCAAGATAAAGAAGCAAGGTTAGCATTTTGTCAAGAATTTTTGGATTTACATCAAAGAGCAATTCACAGTCTCCTAATGAGCGACGAAACAAATTTTTATTTGAACGGGATGGTTAATAAACAGAATTTTAGATACTGGTCAAATGAAAACCCTCGTGAAATCTTTACACAGAACCTCCATAATGCAAAAGTTGTTGTGTGGTGTGGAGTAGGATTTTTGATATTATTGGTCCATATTTTTTTGGGGATGAAAATAACCGCGCTGTAACAGTAACATCCGAGCGCTACGTAAACATGCTAGAGACATTCCTCATTCCAGAATTAAATAGACGAGGATTACTAAACAATGCCTTACTGTTCCAACAAGATGGGGCAACAGCTCATACCGCCAGAAACTCAATGAGTGTTCTGCGAGAAATTTTTAATGGCAAACTCATTTCTCGATTCGGAGATTTGCCTTGGACTTCGAGGTCCCCCCACTTAACGGCACCCGATTTTTTCCTGTGGGGATATTTAAAGGCCAAAGTGTTTGCGAGTCGTCCAGGTACAATCGAGGAACTCAAAGTCAAAATTCGTGAAGAAGTTGAAGGAATAGACGAAGGTTTGCTACGCCGTGTAATGAACCACTTTTATCTAATATTGAAAAAAGTTGGTGAAGGTCATTTAGAAGACGTGATTTTTAAAAGTCAGAATTAAATTAGCCAAATATTTATAAGTTATCATAAATCCCAAAGAGTTAGATGTAATTTAGTATAATAAATAGTTTGTTTTGTTAACTACAAATATTTTAATTCAAATATTAAAGTGGGTAGCCCATTATGGGGAACCCTGTATAACTATGTTGATGGCAGCCATCCGTTACAGGAGTATCTCCGTTGGGCACCACACTGCACGTATGCTCAGTTACTTGCATCACGCCCACGCATATCTACTGAAACGGAAGTGAAAAGAACCTTTTGCACTTGTACTAAATCAAAATGTTTTATCCCTAGAGAAATCATATTTCCTAATAATGCAATTGTATATGTCTTTCTTTATGCAGGAAATAAATACACTAATGTATCGTATTCCTTTTTTGGTTTCTAGAGTGTGTATCAGCTAAGCGTAAAGTAAGGTGAATAAATAGGATACACAGGTAGCGTTCAGTGCGTGGTCATAACAAATGACCTTGCTAATGCATGAGATGACTGACCTGAATTGTGTAAGCTTTTGGGACCTCGAGGAAGTAGGGCATGCGAGTGGCCTTCACGGTGTGTGAACTTGGTAAAGCAGGCCACTGTTATATAACCTTGGGCGTGTGGGGCTTTGTGAAAGTAGGTCAGACACCGCAATTATGCGACCTTGGTCAGGTGGTAGCCTTGATAAAGTCGTAAGCTTGGAAATGTGGGACCTTGGAAATGAGGTGTGTTCCAGAAGTCTTCAAACTTACCTACTGCCTTTTATTAAAGAGGTATGGATTTGATTTAGGTTACAGCTTGCAAAAACCAACGTTTTTTTCAAAAATACTGACCTGATTACAACTTTAAAAAATCATTTCAAAAGTACTGGCGTGTTTTAAGCTACAGCTTTAAAAAAACAACCTTCATATTTTGGCTTTATTTAAGTTACAGCTTTCATAAACCAACTTTCAGTTCCAAAATACTGGCTTGATTTAACGTACAGATAGTAGAACCATCTTTGATTTCAAAAATACTGTTTTGATTTAAGTTACAGCTTGCAATACTCAAATTTGATTTCAAAAATACTGCTGTGTTTTAACTTACAGCTTGAAGACCCAACTTTCATTTAAAGAATACTGTCTTGACTTAAGTTACAGGCTGCATAAACCAAATTGCTTTTAAAGATTGTGGGTTTGATTTAGGTTACAGCTTTCAAAAACCTACTTGTGTTTCGAAAATACTGACTTGATTTAACTTACAGTCTTGAAAAACCAACCATCATTTCAAAGGTACTGCAAAAATCAACTTTCATATCAAAAATACTGGCTTCGTTTAAGTTACCAACCAACTTTCAAAAACACGGGCCTTATTTAATTCACAGCTTGGAAAAACCAACTTTCATGTCATAGATGATGCTTTGATTTAGGTTAACAGCTTACAAAACCCAATTTACATTTAAAAAATACTGCTTTGATTTAACTTGCAGCTTGGAAAAACCAACTTGAATATAAAATTTACTTTTTTGATTTAAGTTACAGCTTGCAAAAATCAATGTTCATTTCAAAAATACTGGTTTGATTTAAGTTACAGCTCACAAAAACCAATTCTCGGTTCAAAAATACTACTTTTATTTAATTTGCAGCTTGAAGAAACAGCTTTTATTTAAAAATACTGGCTTAATTTGAGTTACAGTTTTGAAAAACCAACTTTCATTTCACAAATACTACTTTGGTTTAACTTACAGCTTCAAGAACCAACCTTCGTTTAAAAAATACTGCCTTGACTTAAGTTACAAGTTGAAAAAGTCAACTTTCATTAAAAAAGTGTCGCTTTGATTTGAGTTACAGATTGCAAAAACTAACCTTTGTTTTTAAAATATTGACTTAATTTAACGTACAGCTTGGAATAACCAACGTTCATTTCAAACATATTGGGGTTTTTTAAGTTACGGCTCGCAAAAGCTTACTTTCATTTCAAAAATACTGCTTAGATCTAAGTTACAGGTTGCAAAAATGAACTTTTATTTAAAAAATACTGGCTTGACTTCGGCTACAGTTTGCAACAACCAACTTTACTTTTAAAAATACAGGTTTGATTTAACTTACGGTTTGGAATAATCAGCTTTAATGTGAAAGATACTGCTTCGATTTTAGTTACAGCTTATTTAAACCAACTTTCATTTCAAAAATACTGGCTTCATTTAAGTTACAATTTGAAAAAACCAACTTACTTTTCAAAAATACTGCTTAGATTTAAGTTAGTTTGCAAAAATGTACCTTCATTTTAATCATACTGGCTTGATCAAAGCTACAGCTTGCAACAACCAACCTTGGTTTCCAAAATACGGGTTTTATTTAACTTATAGTCTGGAAAAACCAATTTTCATTTCAAAAATACCATTTTGCTTTAAGTACTGCTTGCAAAGGATAATTTTCTTTTCAAAAATACCGACTTGATTTAACTTAAAGCTTGGATAAACCAACCTTCATTTCAAAAATACTGGCTTCATTTAAGTTACAGTTTGCAAAAATCAATAATTTTTAAGACATACTGACTTGATTTCAATTACAGCTTGAAAAAATCAACTTTCATTTCAAAAATGCTGTCTTTATTTAAATTACTGCTTGCATATTCCAACTTTCATTTCAAAAACACTGACTTACTTTAAGTTAACGCTTGCAAAAGTCAACCTTCATTTCAAAAATACTGACATGATTTAAGTTACAGTTTCCAAAGACTAACTTTCATTACACAAATACTGCTTTGGGATTAAATCACAGCTTGCGAAAATCAACTTTCGTTTAAAAAGTTCTAGTGTGGTGTAAGTTACAGCTTACAAAAGCCAACCTAAATTTCAAAAGTACTGGCTTGATTAAGGTTACCGTTTGCGAAGACTAACATTTATTTCAAAAGTACTGCTTTGATTTAAGTTCCAGCTTGCAAAAACCAACCTTTCATTTTAAAAATTCCGGCTTGATTTAACTTACAACTCAGAAAAACCAACATTCATTTCAAAAATACTGCCTAGTTTAAGTTAAAGCTTGCAAATTTTGACCCTCATTTATAAAACACTGGCTTGATTTATGTTACAGCTTTCAATGACCAACTTTACTTTCAAAATATCTGCTTTGATTTAAGTTACAGCTTGCAAAAACCAATCTTCATTTCAAAAATGATGGCTTGATATAAGTTTCAGCTAAGAAAAATCAACTTTTATTTCAAAAATACTACCTTTACTTAAGTTACAGCTTGCAAAATCAAACTTTCATTTCAAAAATTGGGGCTTGATTTAACTTACAGCAACAAACTTTCATGTCAAAAATACTGCTTTTATTTAAGTTACAGCTTGCAAAGCCAACTTTCATTTCAAAAATACTTCTATGGTTTAAATTACGATTTGAAAAAATGAACTTTCGTTTCAAAAGTACTAGTTCGATTTAAGTTACAGTTTTCAAAAGCTAACTTTCATATCAAAAATTCGGGTTTGTTTTAACTTACAGCTTGGAAAAACCAACTTTCCCTTAAATAATTCGAGATTAATTTAACTTACGTCTTAGAAAAGCCAACTTTTATTTCAAGAATACTGGCTTGATTGAACTTACAGCTTGGATAAATAAACTTTCATTTTAAAAATGCTGTTACGGCTTGCGTATTCTAACTTGCATTTGAAAATTATTGACTTGATTTAAGTTAGAGCTTGCAAAAGGCAACCTTCGCTTCAAAAGCACTGATTTGGTTTGAGTTACAGTTTGCAAAAACTAACTTCCATTTCAGATATGCTGATTTTATTTAAGTGACAGCTTGCAAAAACAAACATTCATTTCGAATGTACTGGTTTGATTTAAGTTCTAGCTTGCAAAAACCAACTTTCATTTTAAAAATACCGACTTGATTTAACTTACAGGAGGGAAAAACTAACTTTTATTTCGGAAACGTTGACTTGATTTAACTTACAGCTTGGAAAAACCAGCCTTCATTTCAAAAATACTGGTTTGATTTAAGCTAAAGCTTGTAAAATCCAGCCTTCATTTAAAAAATACTTGCTACATTTAAATTAGAACTTGCAAAGACCAACTTTCATTTTTTAAAAAATACTTTGATTTAAGACCCAATAAGGGGCGAAAACCCGAGAACAGGTTCTGTAGTCCTATATCTGTCTGATGAGACAACCTGTGGGCGCCCTTTATTAAAATGCTATTTCAAATTTCCCGGCAAAACCAAGGGCACTTCTCATATGAAATTTGTAAATTCATTACAAAATCACAATCAGTAAAAAATTTAACCTGTTGAACATGTTATATTTTACTTTTCGGTATTTTACTTACACTTATATTGGAAATAAAACATTGTATGGAATAAGAGCAAAAATTGAATTCGCTGCATGTTTATACCCTGCTGAATACATTGTACCATATTTTTCCTTTATCATACCTATAATACTTCTCCAGTTATCGTTAAAATGTTTGGTAAGAATTTCCCCGATTTCAGGCTCTTCTGATATATACAAAAACTCGAAAAACTCAGCGCTAATGTCGAACATTGTAATATTTTTTACAATAATGTAGTCAAAATCGCCATTATTTGTTATATCGCCTTCCAAATAAACTTTTGTTGTTAATACCTCTTTAAAATGCTTATTATTAAAAATGAAATGTTTCTGTATTTTATCTTACTTGTATTTCCTTCCATTCTTCCCGTACTGCTAATATCTATTGCGTCAAACATTGCATTTTTATAAACATATTTGGCTATTATTCTTACATGAGGAACTTGTACATCCAAAATAAGAGAAAATCTTGCATCACCTACATCGGACCTGCAAAGAGGGTTTGATACAATTTGGATTGTGTTGTGATAATGTAGCTTACGTGACTTGCTTCACTTCAGCCAACGTAGTGAAACTGAATTCTATATGAGTATATGTTTGGTCAAAGTTCAGGGGTGGTTGCGACTTGACCGTCCATTTGGGAAATTTGATCGGTTCCAGTGAGGGAACTCCATATTCAGACAAATCTAAAATATTTTTTATTGATTTTCTAGGACCGAAGTCGAAAAAAGATAAATATTAATTTTTGTGTTCAATTCTACTTTACTATATACGTTTGCAAACACACTCACTAAGGGAATATCATAATAAATTTAATTTTACGCACCTCTCCTAAACACCCTAAAAGCATCATTAATAGCGATTTTTAAACAATCGTTAAGGTGTGGATCTGATCTTGAACACAATTTAAGTTGAGCTAAAATAAATTCAAATATTCAGAAGAAATTAAGATCTGCATAAACTTACATGTTAAATTTTTCCATCCAGTAGTAGCGTAGATTTGGGCAAAGAGTATTATAGTTAAATGTTTCATTTTTGTACCGTCTGTGACACTGCAAAATATAAAACCTTGTTTATATACTATGTACAGAAAGGATATTAACAATGAGAGTTTCCCATGGTAACAAAAATAAATTGTTTACTTGATAGTTTTAACCACGAAAGATAACCATCTCTTATACTGTTATCATAAATCTCCCGACTACATTATGCCAAAATTGCAAAATATAAAACCTTGTTTATGTATTAAATTAATCACAATTAAAACATACTAAAAATCGGTGTTTCCCATGGTAACAAAAAAAATATGCTTCTTGATAGTTTTTAATCAAACATACGAACAATAACCTTTTCTTATACTGTTATCATAAATCACACGTCCAAGAAAATATACGTATAAAGAAGTTAAAATAACTTTGTATAAATAATTTACGTCCATTAATCCAATATTTTCACCGAACACAGTTCGGTAAATGAATTCGATGCATGCGTGCGTGCGTGCGAGCGTGCGTGAGTGCGAGCGTGTGTGTTTGTGTTTGTGTTTGTGTTTGTGTTTGTGTTTGTGTTTGCGTTTGTGTTTGTGTTTGTGTTTGTGTTTGTGTTTGTGTTTCTGTTTGTGTTTGTGTTTGTGTTTGCGGTTGAGGTTGCGGTTGCGTTTGCGTTTGCGTTTGCGTTTGCGTTTGCGTTTGCGCTTGCGTTTGCGTTTGCGTTTGCGTTTGCGTTTGCGTTTGCGTTTGCGTTTGCGTTTGCGTTTGCGTTTGCGTTTGCGTTTGCGTTTGCGTTTGCGTTTGCGTTTGCGTTTGCGTTTGCGTTTGCGTTTGCGTTTGCGGTTGCGTTTGCGTTTGTTTTTGTGTCTGTTTCAGTGTCTGTGTGTTTGTGTGTGTGTTTCTGTGTCTGTTTCTGTGTCTGTGTCTGTGTCTGCGTCTGCGTCTGTGCCTGTGCCTGTGTCTGTGTCTGTGTCTGTGTCTGTGTCTGTGTCTGTGTCTGTGTCTGTGTCTATCTGTGTCTGTGTCTGTGTCTGTGTCTGTGTCTGTGTGCGTGTTTGTGTTTGTTTGTGTTTGTGTTTGTGTTTGTGTTTGTGTTTGTGTTTGTGTTTGTGTTTGTGTTTGTGTTTGTGTTTGTGTTTGTGTTTGTGTTTGTGTTTGTGTTTGTGTTTGTGTTTGTGTTTGTGTTTGTGTTTGTGTTTGTGTTTCTGTTTGTGTTTGTGTTTGTGTTTGCGTTTGCGTTTGCGTTTGCGTTTGCGTTTGCGTTTGCGTTTGCGTTTGCGTTTGCGTTGCGGTTGCGTTGCGTTGCGTTTACGTTTGCGTTTGCGTTTGCGTTTGCGTTTGCGTTTGCGTTTCGTTTGCGTTTGCGTTTGCGTTTGCGTTGGTTTGCGTTTGCGTTTGCGTTTGCGTTTGCGTTTGCGTTTGCGTTTGCGTTGGTTTGCGTTTGCGTTTGCGTTTTCGTTTGCGTTTGCGTTTGCGTTTGCGGTTGCGTTTGCGTTTGTTTATGTGTCTGTTTCAATGTCTGTGTGTGTATGTGTCTGTGTCCGTTTCTGTGTCTGTGTCTGTGTCTGTGTCTGTGTCTGTGCCTGTGTCTGTGTCTGTGTCTCTGTCTGTGTCTGTGTCTGTGTCTGTGTCTGTGTCTGTGTCTGTGTCTGTGTCTGTGTCTGTGTCTGTGTCTGTGTCTGTGTCTGGGTCTGTGTCTGTGTCTGTATCTGTTTCTGTGTCCGTGTCCGTGTCCGTGTCCGTGTCCGTGTCCGTGTCCGTGTCCGTGTCCGTGTCCGTGTCCGTGTCCGTGTCCGTGTCCGTGTCGTGTCCGTGTCGTGTCCGTGTGGTGTCGTGTCCTTGCCGTGTCCTTGTCGTGTCGTGTCCGTGTATCGTGTCCGTGTCCGTGTCCGTGTCCGTGTCCGTGTCCGTGTCTGTCCGTGTCCGTGTCGTGTCCGTGTCCGTGTCGTGTCCGTGTCGTGTCTGTCCGTGTCGTGCCGTGTCCGTGTCTGTGTCGTGTCCGTGTCGTGTCCGTGTCCGTGTCCTGTGTCGTGTCCGTGTCCGTGTCTGTGTCCGTGTCCGTGTCCGTGTCTGTGTCTGTGTCTGTGTCTGTCGTGTCGTGTCTGTGTCTGTGTCCGTGTCCGTGTCGTGTCTGTCGTGTCGTGTCCGTGTCTGTCGTGTCCGTGTCGTGTCGTGTCCGTGTCCGTGTCGTGTCCGTGTCCTGTGTCGTGTCGTGTCCGTGTCCGTCTGTGTCGTGTCCGTGTCCGTGTCCGTGTCCGTGTCGTGTCCGTCCGTGTCGTGTCTGTGTCGTGTCTGTGTCGTGTCTGTGTCCGTGTCGTGTCGTGTCTCGTGTCGTGTCTGTGTCGTGTCCGTGTCGTGTCTGTGTCGTGTCCGTGTCTGTCGTGTCGTGTCGTGTCGTGTCGTGTGTCTGTGTCTGTCGTGTCCGTGTCGTGTCCGTGTCCGTGTCGTGTCGTGTCCGTGTCGTGTCTGTCGTTCCGTGTCTGTGTCTGTGTCTGTCCGTGTCTGTGTCTGTCGTTCGTGTCCGTGTCCGTGTCTGTGTCCGTGTCCGTGTCGTGTCGTGTCTGTGTCGTGTCCTGTGTCTGTGTCTGTGTCGTGTCGTGTGTGTGTCTGTTCGTGTCGTTTGTCGTGTTGTGTTTGTCGTTTGTCGTTTGTCGTTTGCGTTTGCGTTTCGTCGTTTGCGTTTGCGTTTGCGTTTGCGTTTGCGTGGTTGCGTTGCGTTTGCGTTTGCGTTTGCGTTTGCGTTTGCGTTTGCGTTTGCGTTTGCGTTTGCGTTTGCGTTTGCGTTTGCGTTTGCGTTTGCGTTTGCGTTTGCGTTTGCGTTTGCGTTTGCGTTTGCGTTTGCGTTTGCGTTTGCGTTTGCGTTTGCGTTTCGTTTGCGTTTGCGTTTGCGTTTTGCGGTTGCGTTTGCGTTTGTTTATGTGTCTGTTTCAATGTCTGTGTGTGTATGTGTCTGTGTCGTTTCTGTGTCTGTGTCTGTGTCTGTGTCTGTGTCTGTGCCTGTGTCTGTGTCTGTGTCTTGTCTGTGTCTGTGTCTGTGTCTGTGTCTGTGTCTGTGTCTGTGTCGTGCTGTCTGTGTCTGTGTGTGTCTGTGTCTGTGTCTGGTCTGTGTCTGTGTCTGTATCTGGTCTGTCTGTGTCTGTGTCTGTGTCTGTGTCCGTGTCCGTGTCCGTGTCGTGTCGTGTCCGTGTCCGTGTCCGTGTCCGTGTCCGTGTCCGTGTCCGTGTCCGTGTCCGTGTCCGTGTGCGTGTCCGTGTCCTGTGCCCGTGTCCTTGTCCGTGTCCGTGTCCGTGTCAGTATCCGTGTCGTGTCCGTGTCCGTGTCCGTGTCGTGTCTGTGTCCGTGGTCCGTGTCCGTGTCCGTGTCCGTGTCTGTGTCTGTGTCTGTGTCCGTGTCCGTGTCGTGTCGTGTGTCTGTGTCCGTGTCGTGTCTGTGTCCGTGTCCGTGTCCGTGTCCGTGTCTGTGTCCGTGTCTGTGTCTGTGTCGTGTCTGTGTCCGTGTCCGTGTCTGTGTCTGTGTCCTGTGTCTGTGTCCGTGTCTGTGTCTGTGTCTGTGTCTGTGTCTGTGTCTGTGTCTGTGTCGTGTCGTGTCTGTGTCTGTGTCTGTGTCCGTGTTCGTGTCCGTGTCTGTGTCCGTGTCCGTGTCCGTGTCCTGTCGTGTCCGTGTCCGTGTCGTGTCCGTGTCCGTGTCGTGTCCTGCCGTGTCGTGTCCGTGTCGTGTCTGTGTCTGTGTCTGTGTCCGTGTCCGTGTCTGTGTCGTTCCGTGTCGTCTGTGTCCGTGTCGTGTCCGTGTCTGTGTCTCGTGTCTGTCTGTGTCGTGTCTGTCTGTGTCTGTGTCTGTGTCTGTGTCTGTGTCCGTGTCGTGTCGTGTCTGTGTCTGTGTCTGTGTCTGTTCGTCCGTGTCTGTGTCTGTGTCTGTGTCCGTGTTCGTGTCGTGTCTGTGTCTGTGTCGTGTCGTGTCGTGTCGTGTCTGTGTCTGTGTCTGTGTCGTGTCGTGTCGTGTCGTGTCGTGTCTCGTGTCCGTGTCGTGTCGTGTCGTGTCGTGTCGTGTCGTGTCGTGTCGTGTCGTGTCCGTGTCGTGTCGTGTTCGTGTCTGTGTCTGTGTCTGTGTCGTCTGTTCTGGTGTGCGTTTGTGTTTGCGGTTGCGTTGTCGTTTCGTTTGCGTTTGCGTTTGCGTTTGCGTTTGGTTTGCGTTTGTGTTTGCGTTTGGTTTGCGTTGCGTTTGCGTTTGCGTTTGCGTTTGCGTTTGCGTTTGCGTTTGCTTGCGTTTGCGTTTGCGTTTGCGTTTGCGTTTGCGTTTGCGTTTGCTTGGTTTGCGTTTGCGTTTGCGTTTGCGTTTGCGTTTGCGTTTGCGTTTGCGTTCGCTTCGCTTGCGTTTCGTTTGTTGTTGTTCGTTTCGTGTCTTTTGCCTGTTCCGTTTGGTCGGTCGTGTCCGTGTCCGTGTCCGTGTCCGTGTCCGTGCCCGTGCCCGTGTCCGTGTCCGTGTCCGTTTCTGTGTCCGTGTCCGTGTCCATCTCCGTGTCCGTGTTCCTGTCTGTGTCTCTGTCTGCGTGTGCGTTTATGTTTGCGTTCTTTGGTTTCGTTTCTGTTCGTTCTTCGTGTCTTTGCTGGTTTCTGTTTGTGTCGTGTTGCGTTTCCGTTTGTCGTTGTCGTTCGTTCGTTCGTTGCGTTTGGTTTCGTTTGCTTTCGTGTGCGTGTCGTTGTTCGTGTCCGTGTCCGTGTCGCATGTCGTGTCCGTGTCCGTGTCGTGTCCGTGTCCGTGTCTGGTTCGGTCCGTGTCCGTTGTCGTCGTCCGTTCCTGTGTCGCGTGTCCGTGTCCGTGTCGGTGTCCGTGTCCGTCGTCCGTGTCCGTGTCCGTGTCCGTGTCCGTGTCCGTGTCCGTGTCCGTGTCCGTGTCCGTGTCCGTGTCCGTGTCCGTTGTCCTGTGCGTGTCCGTGTCCGTGTCCGTGTCCCTGTCCATACGTGCTGTGTCCGTATCCTGGTTCGTGTAGTGTCTGTAAGTCTGCATAGTCTATGTCTGCTGTCTGTCGTTTGGGTACAATCATGTTGAGTGTCCTGTCGTGTTTGTTCTGTGTTGGTGTCCGTGTTCTGTACTGTGTCGTGTCGATAGGTCATGTCGTGCCCAATTAAGTGCCGGTGTCGTGTCTGTCCGTGTCCTGTGTCGTGTCTGTGTCTGTGTCTTAAGTGTCGGTGTGTGTTCGTTCCCCGTGTCTGTATCCGTGTCTGTGTCGTGTCGTGTCGTGTCGTGTGTTACGTTCGTGTACGTTGGTCCGGTACGTGTCTGTGTCCGCTGTCCGTTCCTCTGTCCGTGTCGTTGATTCGTGTCCTGTATCGGATCGTGTCGATGTCTGCGTGACGAATGTGTTTGCGGTTGGTTTGCGTTTTCGATTTGCGTTTGCTTTGCGTTTGCGTTTGCGTTTGCGTTTGTCGTTTGCGTTTGCGTTTGCGTTTGGCTTTGCGTTTGCGTTTGCTTTGCGTTTGCGTTTGCGTTTGCGTTTGCGTTTGCGTTTGCGTTTTTTTTTTTTTTTTTTTTTTTTTTTTTTTTTTTTTTTTTTTTTTTTTTGCCTGTGTCCGTGTCCGTGTCCGTTTCTGTGTCCGTGTCCGTGTCCATCTCCGTGTCCGTGTTCCTGTCTGTGTCTTGTCTGTGTCTGTTTATGTCTTGTCTGTTGTCGTTGTGTTGCGTGTTGCTGGTTGTGCTGTTCTGCGTCTGTGTTGCGTCTGTGCGTGTAGTCGTTTCGTTGCTTGTCGTTTGTTGCGTTGGTTCGTTTCGTTGATCTGGTTTCGTTTCGTTTCGTTGTCGTTTCGTGTCCGGTTGGTCTGTGTCCGGTTCGTTCCGTGTCCGTGTCTCGTGTCTCGTGTCCGTGTCGTGTCGCATGTCCGTGTCCGTGTCGTTCGGTCCGTGTCCGTTGTTCGTGTCCTGTCCGTGTCGCGTCGTCCCGTGTCCGGTCCGTCCGTGTCCGGGTCCGTGTCCGTCTCCGTGTCCGTGTCCGTGTCCGTGTCCGTGTCCGTGTCCGTGTCCGTGTCCGTGTCCGTTTCCATGTGCGTGTCCGTGTCCGTGTCCGTGTCCCTGTCCAATAACGATGCTTGCCGTAATCCTGGTTGAGTAAGGTTTAAAGTTTGCAATAAATCTAATATTTGCTGGCATATCGATTTGGGCTTAACAAATCAATGTTGAAGTTTCCCATGCAGATAATATTGTTTGAGTATGGTATACACATAGTTACTAACTTGTTACGCGCGAATAAGGCAGAGGCCACAAATTAAAGGATGCCGGGGCTCAGTTCGCCGGAGGCACTGGATGCGTTGTTGTGTCTATTCTTAAAGGAGACAGAGAGAGAGAGAGTTTACTACTCCACCGTAGCTCTTTAACTACCGTTTTGCTCAGAACGGATCGTGCGTAGAGGGTATAACGGTTTACAGTAATTTTGGGCGCCAGGAATCGCCCCTCAATGCCAGCCCGCACCGTTATCCCGACTCCTGAATACACGGTGGTGCAGTTGATGAGTAAGGAATTATAGGAAGAGAAAAAGGAGGAAGAAAACAATACCAAACAAAACAATCAAAGTAATGTAGTAAATGTAAATTTAATTGTAATAATATTGTAAATAATACTTTTTCAAAACTATGTCGAGCTTATTCTCACAAGACAAACAATAACATATTAACATTTCAATTTTATAAATGCTACTAAGAGCGAAAGTAATAGTATTACGATTGAAAATAACCCCAAATTTGACCTATATACCAAATAAATAAAAAAAAAGCAATGTTTATACTACTTTCGCAAGTTGCAGGATAACTATACGCAACCCAAAACCAATTAGTTCTAGAGAAAATTTTAAATAATTAACTGGAAACGTTTCCTTTGCTTAATGAAAGACCTTTCATTGTGTGCACTGAAAGAAAACATACATTCTCGCTACCACAAGCGTTTTAGATAACACGAAAAATAAAACACAGAATAATGACTAACAATTGCTGCAGCTTACACAAATAGTATAATTATTCCCTGAAATTATTATATAGATAAGTAATTCTTATTGAAGTTTACAGAAAACACATTAATATTTAATTAATATACCGCCCAATTAAAGCGGTGACAATAAAGAAAAGAGGAGCGATTCGGTTGACCCGCGTTATTTATTTCTGAGAAAACTAATTCAATAGTCAAATATATAGAAAGAAAGGAGCCAGAAATAAATAATTGAGTCGCTAAATCTTCCTTGCAACCTAATTTTGATTAAAAAAAACTTTTATGAGAAAAGAAATGTTCAACAGTAAAAGTAATAATTTCTGCACAGTTCTTAAATTGTGACGCGCATACTTAAATAATGAAAGCTGTTGCGCAGCTGGCATTTACATTAAAAATAAACGGTAGTTTTAATTAATAAGTAAGGCTGTAAATATTATCTCAATCAGATAATGAAACTCCCTTTATTGCAGAGTATAGGATTAAGAAGGTAGTACGATATTAAATCTACAACTGCTAACTAGAGGTTATTGATCATATTTGTAGATACCATTTAGTTAAGGTGAGCATTTATACGGTTGTTAACCCTAACTGAATTCTATACCTTAATTCATATACAGTAACGGAAGTAGTAAATACAATAATACAGATAAACTCTCTGACCTTATTGGATGGCGAGAGTTCTTACTCTAACGATGGGGTCGCAACTAAAACAGGTGGACCACTCCCGATATGATATGTCCAATGGTTTGTTTTAGAGTAGCCAATCCAACTTCCTATTTAAGTTACCGTAAATGTTACACATGAAGAATACTAGGTTCATAAGAAGAGTAATTTTTCTTTGTAACTCCCCGAATCGATTGATAACCTAATCGCTAAAATAGGTGAGGGTTGGTGAGCACGAAGATAAGAGAAGTTTATGAGCTTACCACCAAGTTGTAAGGCGTGCGATAAATGTGAAAACGAGCCTGCTAGGTTCGAATCTAAAATTTTATACTTGCAGATTGTATGGGTTCCGTTCCCTAAGAAGGAAGATTTTAAATTAGTACCAAATGAGAAAAACTGTAATTCTTACCCCTTATTGGACACGATTAAGTTTTGTTTAACATCCGAAAAGCTTGCGATCAATAGGAATAGAAAATATGGTAGGAATTCCTATTGTTTTGAAATCCTTTACCAGAATCCGAAACAATTTCGTATATTAGAAAGTGTAAAAGAAATCACAGAATTTTCGTAGCGTCCCCAATATGGCGGAAAAGAAAGTGAAAAATTTTGTTATCAAAATCGAATTTGTGATCTATTAGATGTATATTCAATAAACGATTTTCCTATTGGTTATTTGATACATTAAACCTCGCCCTCTTCCGAGAATTTCGTAAACTAACTTAAAGTATTGGTGTTTACAACCATTGCATAGTACAGAGTTTGGTTACACGCCGACAGATGTCATAACTATTTACTTTTGGTAAAAATTATTAACATTAACAGGATTTTTCTTAAGTTACACAACTGAAGACATGTAAATGACTGCAATGTATTCTTTCAACACTGATTGTACGAATTGTGCGTTTAGTACATATCGACAAGACGTTAAAATAGATAATTTTATAACAATTAACAGAGTTATGCACAAATGAATTTTTGTATGTTACAAATTCGTCAAATTCAGCAAGAACTCTTTGATAATTAGATTCATTAGGGTTATAGAGTGTACTTAAAACAAGCTTGTTATTAGATTGTGATACTAAAATGCACAATTGCTCGTTGTTATTGTTATGTTGAAGAACTCGAAAGGTTATTGTGTCGAAAATGTACATAGCAACTCCTCTACCACGCTCCATTCTATCCCTTAGGGTTAATTGAAGGACTGGTATGTGCACAGTAGTAGATGAAATGTTTTGATTAAGCCAGGTTTCTGAAACAGTAGTATGTCAACATAATTATCATTTATACATAATTTCAAATCACTGATTTTTACCATTAAAGATCTAATGTTTATCTGTAAGATTTTGAGAGAGAAAATAAGATAAATATTTCTTGTTTACTAATAAGCAAATGTAAACTACCAAAAAAACAAAAGTCGATCTCTTGACGCTGGTCACTAGTTGAAGTAGAAGTAATCTGGCATTGCAGGCACAGCACGTTAACAGACAAATAACATTAACATCTGAGTACTCACATTTTCAGTTTAAATCGGAATGTTTAATAATTTCTTCACCTTGTTATCAAATTTAGAAAATATATTACAATCGTTCGTCCATAATTTACTCCATCTTACCTACTGCTTCTTTAAACAACAGAAGCCTTCTTCTTGGTAATCTTCTTACTTAGTATTTCTAGAGCAAAATTTTATTAAAATAGGTCGAATACCGTTTTCCCGTGCAGGAAGTCTATGACAACAGTCAATTTTGTGTTTATTAGATGTATTTATAATTTCTTGCTGCAAATGTCGATATAATTATATCATACAAGTTTTCATTCTTAGTTCCTTTCACGCCGTAAATTCGCAGGTTATTACACCTAGAGTATTGTTCCAAGGAATACATCTTTTTAGCGGTATCAAGTTGAACTTCAAGGTGTTTTATTTTTAATTACTATATCGCAAATTTTGTTGGAGACATTTTCAGAAGCTAACACTCGTTCCACGATGTGCTCAACCGTAGTGTCCTCTCGTGTTCGGTCTCCTGCTGGCATTTTAGCTGCACTTATTACTTCGAACTATAATCTACCGGACGATGTTGCTTAGTACGTCTACTGCGACGAAAGTTCATCACAGAATACACAGATTTTTGAAGTTCTATAGGAAAAAACGTACCGGCGACAAAAGGTATGCAGGTTTTTTTGTTTATTTGGAACTAGCTGTGAATTTATCGTACTTAGCTATTACGGCCCCCATATAGACATTTATAAACACCTGGCGTCTACATGATTTTGATTTACCTTTATTGTGTCTCACATATTTCGGGTTATCCTATTTGTAAAGTTTGTAATCCTCCCACCCCCTTTTCCGCTACTGCCATTTTCGCCTGTTAAGTTTTAAACCTGCCATACTTATTCTTTGTAGGTCCAACGATCCAACCTAAAATTGCAATGAAGCAAATGTTGTCTTTTATATTGAATAAAGTCACAATTAAAATAAATAAGCGAATTTCGAAATTAAGTACCGGGTGGCCAACTCTAAGAACGCCCATCGGCCATATCTCAGGAATGGATTATAGCACAGGTTCGGGAAAAAATTTTTATAACAAAAGTGGCCTCGAGAAACGACTGAAAATTATTTTTAGAATTGTAGATCCACCGCTAGAGGGCGTATTTGACAGTTAAAATTTTAAAAAGCGAAATTTTTCAAAATTTGCTCAATTAAGGGGCATATTAAATATTATAATCAGATTCCTCGATAAATTCTGCCTATTTTTTATTTGATAAGTTTTAGTCTATCTCTTCAAATAAGGGATGGGGGAGAGTGGGAACCTTGTTACGAAAAAACGCCTTTAATTCAGGTTCTGCATGACCGATTTTAATAAACTTGATGTTGTTTGAAAGAGCTTTTGTTAAACAATAGACAATTTGTAAATTTGAAGCATTCTGATTAATTAGATAAATGCTAGAGGGCGCTGTTTAATATTTTTTTAATATTGTGAACAGTGAAAGCTACAAGTCGATATCTTTTTCCTATTCTGAGATATTGTAAGAAACAGGTAAATGGCGGGAATTGTTCTTCCAACGTCTAGTAGGCTAGTTCGCGTTAACGGAAATTATTAAATTTAGCCTGGATGAAAAGATCTTACATTGGTTGGCAATAATTTAAACTGTTATCATACTAATGTTATGGTTGCCGCTAGATTACCTAAATGTAATGCTGTCGCTACTAACAATGAGAACAAATTATAAAATAATAATGTGATAAATCTAACATTTTTGTAATTATATAAGAATGTTGTTTGTTTTCAAGCGATGTGTTAGTAAATCAAAAGCATAAAACATCAATAAAAACCGATATTTGCCCAGCAACAACAAATGCAGTTTAAAATATGAATTACGATTTACTGATGACAACAAAATTAGTAAATAGAGCCATGTAAGATATAAAATAAATTATCTGTTGAAAACAAGCAAGCTATGATTTTCACGCATATGTCAAAAATTATTCATCGTGTTGCATTTAATAGACTTTCTTTATCTTTTCGTACCAAAATGATTCTTACAGATGAAGAAGCATTTAATATGTTGGCAGTTTATTTTGAATGTATGACCAGTAGTACGCACACCTTGTGCGTACTACTGGAAATGTGAATCTTCCTGTGTACCGAAGACAACGCAGAGGTAGAACAGAGGAAAATGTTATTGATGTTTTAGCTTATATAAATGTTAACACTCATTTAAGCACCAGAGCTATAGCTAGAGACTTGGGTATATGTCAAACCACCGTCCAAATATTTTAAGAGACACAGGTTATTTATTAATGCATGTTTCATTCAGTATTATAATGATAAGAATGTTCTAATTTTTTTCGTTTGTCATTACATGTTTCTCATTTTCATCCTACCGAAAATGTCATTACATCAAAGTTAACTTGTGACAACATGACTAATGTATTTGCCGCCATTTTATGTCCAATTTATTTAATGAAATTATCTTATGCTATGTGAATAGATCTTAACTAACAACATGATAATTAAATGAATCAAAGTAAAGTAAAAAGGTACCAATAATAAAAAATAATGAGAGGCCGGGCGAAAAAAATTCGTAATGACATTACGAGAGTTAATGCATTTAAAGTCCTTTTTCCTTTACTAACAACGAAGGACTCCAATGTGTCTTATTGATCTGATTACTTTATAATATATACTATTTCAGATTGCACCCATATCACATGGTCCTACACCATAGTTTGAATGCTCAAGATTTCGATACCAGGTTGGATTTTTACAACTGGCTCTCAAATATGATACACGACGATCCTGAAATACTTTCACGAATTATGTGGACAGCTGAGGCTACTTTTCATAGTGATGGTAGTGTAAATCGACGTAATATGCATTACTGGTCTTTTTTTTTATGATTGTTGACCTGAACAGGCTAAATTTGGCCTATCGTGCTAAAGCACTCAGGAGCACTTAGAAGGATGGATAGAGGGATAATGAATTGCCAAAAGATGCTTATGAACAGCTACCCTAAATTTTCTCATATCATAAGTGAGAGGAAAACAGGAACTAGGGGATTATTCCAGAGTTTAGAAGCCGTGTAGACAAATGTGGAGTGCGCCCATTTGGTACGACAAGTGGATATTTGTACTGCATACTGATGATGTGAATGAGCAAACCGAGTGTTTCTCGCAATACCCGTTATAATAACGACAATACAAAGAAAGAACTGAAACCATCCTTCTATGCTCAAGGGACTGTATGTGAGAAGTTAAGGACGGGTCATTTATAAGCCTAATCGCTCTCTTTTGAATAAATCTCGATATCAACGATATCGAGAGCGTATTGGAGAGCACTAACCCAGAGGTGAGAATTATATTCCATATGAGGCCGAATTTGGGCCTTATACAGCAGAAGGAGTTGTCGAGAGGTAAGGTACTGCTTAGATCTGTAAAAAAAGCCTATTTTACAAGCAGATGTTTTAGTAGCTGACAGAAGATGGCCAACCCATGAGAGATTTGAAGATACAGTCATACCCAACAGAGTAATAGAGTCTGAAAACTTAAGAACTGAGCCATTCATACTTACAACAGGAAATGATCGATCTTTTTTGGCGGACACAAGGCAACACTGAGTTTTGTTAGCATTAAATTTAACTACATTATTGCTTCCCCATTCGAGAATACATTGAATGCCTTTGTTGATTTGCCATTTCAGCTTTAATTTCTTGATTTGACATAGAATTTGGATTATCACTATGAGTACACTGAGATGAACTACAGTGAAGAGTGTTATCGTCAGCAAAGCAATGGATGGGGTTAGTTGTTAAAGAAATAAGGTCATTTATGTACAGCAGAAAAAGTGTAGGCGCTATAACGGATCCCTGTGGTACGCCTGCGTTAATGCTAACTTCTTTTGAAAAAAAGCCATCAACTACGACACGCATTCGTCTTTTATCAAGGAAACTAGAAACCCAGTTGATGAGCATATCGTTTAACCCGAACGAGGTGAGTTTGGCAAGTAAACGCTTATGCCAAACTTGGTCAAATGCCTTTGAGATATCTAAAGCGACTACAACTGTTTCACCGGACTGCTCTACTGTATTGCTACAAACTTGAGTCACATATGAAAGAATATCGCCTGTTGAACGACTTTGCCTAAACCCATATTGGTGGTCACTAAGGAGTTTGTTGGTTTCAAGGGACGTGAGCAGTTGCTGATTGATGGCTTTTTCCATGATTTTAGACAAAACGGAAGTGATGGAAATTGGTCGGTAGTTTAAGGGATCGGTCTTATCGCCTTTTTTGGGAATAGGTTGAACATTTGCTAACTTCCATGATGAAGGCGATTCCCCAGAAGACATAGATATCGTATAGAGCTTAGATAGGAATGGTACTAGTTCGGGGGAACATTTCTTTAATACAATAGCTGGGATAGCGTCTGGGCCAGTCGCCTTATTGAGATCAAGCCTACTGATGATCGATTCCAAGAGCTTATACCGAAAATGAATTGGTTACATAGCGTATGTAGAAGCGTTGACTAGGGGCACATATTTTCCAGAATCTTTGAGATACGAGTTTGATGCAAACAAATCCACAAAAACATTGGCTTTGTCTACAGACTCAACAACTACCTATCCGTCAATAGATTTCAGTGGGGGAAATGAAGATGTTCCAAAGTTTTTACTAATGGCTTTAGCTAAAGGCCAAAATTTACTGCCTAAAGGAGATGTAGCTAGTTCATTGCACTTTCGTTGTTCGAACAACTTTTTAGTTTTAGTGATATCACTTTTGCAGATATTTCTAGCACCAACGTATTCTACATGACTGTCGACCGATTTATTAGATTTCCATTTAATGTAATATTTATTTTTTAAAGATATTGCATCAGCACAAGCCTTATTGAACCAGGGTTGGGAGCGTGAATGACGTATACGGTACTGCTTTTTGGGAATGTATAACTTCGTTCCCATGAGGATGACTTCAGATACTGAAAGAGCGATGTCCGAAGAAGAGGACGACTTAAAACAATATTCACGCCCTGAAAAGGTTACAAAGAAATCCCGTAAATCACTCCATCGAGCTGACTTAAACACCACAAGGTTCTATCGGTTTTGCAAACAACAGTGGAATTAGATGCAGTAGAAATGATTTCTATTAGACAATGGTCGGAAAGACCTAAAGGCGAAAGAACGGAAGTTTTATAAACAAGAGGTTTTGATGTAAGAAAGAGATCTAGAAGATGTGGAGTATGGTTAGGGTTATCAGGGATTCTTGTGGGTTCAGAAATCATTTGTGTGAAGTCACATGAAATAGCAAATGTTTCTGCACTTTAACCAGCGGGATTTGTAGTAGATGAAAGCGAATTAGAGTTATGAACATTCAAATCGCCTACAATAGAGATATCGCAAGATTGAAACTGAGACAGGAAATAGTCAACTTTCATACTAAGGTAATCGAAGTAGTCTTGAAAGTTACTGTCATTAGGAGACTTATAAATGCAGCAGTCTGAAACGAATCCCCACTGGATGCAGGAGGTCCAACATCAGGGTCGTTGGTCTGTAAATGTGTGGTGCGGGATTCTAGGTGGGAAAATAATTGGGCCTCTTTTTTAATGAGACTGTTAGTGGAGAAAGATATTTAGATTTTTTAAGCAACGAATTCCCATTCGTCGTGACATGTTCTTGCAACATGATGGGTGCCCGGCACATTATTCTAGAGATGTTCGGAATTTCTTAGATCAATCATACCCTGAAAGGTGGATAGGACGTGGAAGTTTATTTATTTGGCCACCAAGGTCTCCAGACCTAACTTGTTTATACTTTTGTTTGTGGGGGCGAATAAAAGATCTCGTTTATGCCGATAGACCCACAACAAGAGGTGACATGATTGAAAGAATACGACAGACAATACGAAGTATTTCAAGCGAAGAAATTGAAACTGTTGTTCTCTCCACCCGTCAGCGATTGATTTCATGCATTGAAAATGATGGACGACATTTCGAACATCTAGGGCGACACTAATTACGTAGTTACCTATTTAAGGTTTTAATTGTTAGATTGATCACATTATTATTTTATAATTTGTTCTCATTGTTAGTAGCGACAGCATTACATCTAGGTAATCTAGTGGCAACCATACCATTATCATGATAACATTTTAAATTACTGCAGAACAATGTAAGATCTTTCCATCCAGGCTAAATTTAATAATTTCCGTTAACGCGAACTAGCCTACTAGACGTTGGAAGAACAATTCCCGCCATTTACCGTTTTTACAATATCTCAGAATAGGAAAAAGATATCGACTTGCAGTTTTCACTGTTTTATTACTAATTTAGTCTACTTTTTAAAGACGACCTACTTAAATTTTTATGCTTCCATTTAAAATTGTAAAGAGAAAACACAATATTAAAAAAATATTAAACAGCGCCCTCTAGCATGTATGTTATTACTCTGATTGCTTCAAATTTACAAATTTTCTATTGTTTAACAAAAGCTCTTTCAAACAACATCAAGTTTATTAAAATCGGTCATGCAGAACCTGAATTGAAGGCGTTTTTTCGTAACAAGGTTCCCACTCTCCCCCATCCCTCATTTGAAGAGATAAACTAAAACTTGTCTAATAAAAAATAGGCAGAATTTGTCGAGGAATCTGATTATAATATTTAATATGCCCCTTAATTGAGTAAATTTTGAAGAATTTTAACTGCCAAGTACGCCCTCTAGCGGTGGACCTACAATTCTGAAAATAATTTCCAGGCGTTTCTCGAGGCCACTTTTGTTATAAAATTTTTTTTCCCGAACCTGTGCTATAATCCATTCCTGAGATATGGCCGACGGCCGTTCTTAGTTGGCCACCCGGTACGTAAAAATGAGTGAAATCGTATATTCGTAAAGGATGAAAGATGATCAACAGCATCTTGGAAAACTAAGATTGAATTCACAGAAAATCATATTTTGCACGTTACAAATCTTATTTTGATTACATTATATTAGAAGTAAACGATAGACTCTAATAGTACAACAATGATGGAAAAATGTCAGAGTATAAAACTAATATTGGCATAGTTTAAACACGCAATTTTAAAATTGGTGACCTTATTACATTTAAATGAAACTCTACGTTTGAAATGTGAATTTTACTTATAATTAATTTAATTACATTTAAGACAGATTTATTATTAATTCCAAAAGGAGAAATCCGCTTTAAGTAAGAAGTAATTAAAATTCGGTAAAGTAAACCTTTAAGCCTATGATACGTATTTGATTTCTCAGACGATGGCTTTAGTAATAACTGGTGCAAATAAAATTATTCTTAAGCTGTTTTCTATATGATGATACTCAGGTTAGAAAAACAAAAATTGTGTACTTAACTGCTACTAACGATTTAACGGTTAAAATGGGATGGCCATATTTGGGGGTTATTCTTGTTTGTTTTCTCTTAAATTCAATTTAACGCACTGAACACAAAATCCGTTGGTTAAATAGGAACAGAATCAATCAAAATGTACCTACAAACATTTTTTATTGCAATACATTCAACAAAAGTTTTGACATTTGATTGCAATCATCCTAATTGAAGTAGTCAAGTTATTTACCTTTGAAATCATTCAATAAAATGTTAAAACATGTTACCTATACATTGGTGTATTAAAAGTGCTGATGAAACTATTTGAAAATGGATATCGGTTTTAAAAGTGCAGATATAAAACTTCTTTGCTCTCAGTAACGATCTGCCGAAATTCTATACTCAATAAAATCAAATAAAAAACATGCCATGTAATCATACTTGATTTATTGAATTTTCATCATGCGCATCTTTATGTGGTTTTATGGCGTTAAGTGGATTAAAACAATTAAGTGACAACCACATCTTCTAGAATTTATCTTAATGACTATAAATACTTATTTATTGCGTTTAAATCGTGTATTTAAATATAAGTATAATATAAACTGCACGTTTCCGCAACTGCCATTGTCGTCATCAATCTAAAAGGCAGTAGTTATAATTACTGGCGAAACGTATAAATTTATATTTAAATACCTAATATAAAAATATAATTGAGTCTGTCTCACTTAAGCATAAGTTTGTTACACATGTTTTTAAAGTACGCAAATGGTAAAACTTTTGCTTTGATTTCTAGTTGACTCATCAGAAGAAATCTAGTATTTACTTCGTTGTACGTTCATTTTCATACGGACTTTGGTTACATTTATACAAACAAACTTTCACCTAAAATTAATACTTGGTTCTCGACAGCCTTCCCTTCTTTTTAAACTCTGTTTGTACGTATCGGTGAAAAATGGTTGACAGTCATTGATTTCTATGAAAATGTAAACTTTCACGATTGCCACACATAATTTAAATACTTACCTTTAGGGTAATTAAACCGTGTATTTTTTTTACCTTTCATATGAATTTAAACGTTTCGATAACTAACAATTACAGTAGTCGTCCTCTGTCCTCAGTAAAGGGCTATATCTTTAAGAATTACTTGATCCGTTAAAATAAATTTATCAAATATGAAAACGCAAATATTAATATAACAGTTTGATAAACATATAAAGCCCACTATGGAATTTAATTCTAGAAAAAGATAGCTAGACTCTTAATAAATTAAATACCATTAAACTCTCTTGAAGATGACAAGCTCTCTAACGAACAAAGGCTAACAGTGAAAATTGTCACAAACAAAGAACAAATTTATCATTTAATCCAATTGTGGTGTAAGTATAAAATTATGAAAAACTTTAAATTTGAAACTTATGAAAGCATTCACAATTAGAAACTGAAATACAGCTTAATTTAACATATGTAGTAAAATTAAAAATCTTATTAGACGAGCTATATTGTGTATTTACTGTAGATTAACAATTACAATTATTAATAAAAAACTATTTCTTTGCTGGATTCAACTAAATGTTTCATTGCTGAGAACTAACTTTATTTTTTGAAACATTGGCTTGTTGGATTATGTTTATAAATTTAGCAACCAGTTGTTGTAATAATTACCATCTTAATTTAGCAATGTGTGTAATTAATTTAACCACTGCCGGCATTTATTTAGAAGTTAAGGTATCAAAACCTAGTAGTATACCTATGCCAATTGTAGGCCACTGTACAGTGTTGCCACGACTCAAGATCATGTGGAGTTGCCAGTTTCAAGGTCAAAAATGGGGTCAGATCATTGCTAAACATATCTGATTCCGGGTCGCGCTAAAAGGTGGTTGCATCACCAACACAGCTAAAAATAGTCGGTCCATGTCTTCACTAAAAGGTAGTCGCGTCATAACTAAAAATAGTCGGTTCGCGTGTTAGCTAAGAATTATAGTGACAGCACCACCATTAAAAATAGCTGATGCGAGTCATCATCATTAAAAAATAGTAGGTGACCAAACATGAGTGGTTTGAATCGCTGCTGTGCAAATATGTCACAAAATAAATAACCAGATATGTGTGTGGTTCGTATCTGAGCCAGACACTCATCTGGTTCAGATGCTCCGAAAAGGTGGTTGTATCATCATAGCTAAAAGTAATCGGTTCATGTCCTCACTAAAAATGTGGTCGCGCCTTAGCTAAAAATAGTCGGTTCACGTCTTAGCTAAGAATTATGGTGACAGAACCATCATTAAAAAAAGCTGATGCGAGGCATCGTCATTAAAAAATAATAGGTGGCCAAACATGAGTGGTTTGTAGTTCTACTATGCAAATACATCACAAAAGAAATAACCAGATATGTGTGGTTCGTATCTGTTGCAGACACATCTGGTTCGGTTTCTCGCTAAAAGGCGGTTGCATCATCATAGCTAAAAATAATCGGTTCATGTCCTCACTAAAATTGTGGTCACGTCGTATAGTCGGTCCGCGTCTTAGATAAAAATTATAGTGACAGCATCATTAAATATTATTGTCACCTACTGGTAGGGGCGGTTTCCATATTAGGGGTAGGTCCCCCAATTTGATATATGTGGTAGATACATAAATAAGCCGAAATAGGTTGTTGGGGTTTTTTTAAATTAGGTTTTGGCTAATTCTGGTCGGTTTTTTGTTTGAAGAAGCTTGACTTAGAACAGCTTTATATTAGGGGTAGCTGCCCCAATTTGATATATGTGGTAGATACGTAAATAAGTCGACAAAGACTGTTAGGGTGGGGGGGGGGGGTATTTTTAACTCGAGAAAGTCGTTTTTTATAATCTATAGTTACACCTTATTTTAGAAAAAAATATATTTATTTTTGTGAACTGTTGTAGTATTAGTTTGTAAAATTGTAATTTTCATGAAAACTTCAAGTTTATTAGAATTTGTGAAATAGTATATACCGTATACGTTAAACAAATGTTACCTACGTGTTTGTAATATGTAAAAATGAAAATTGAATAAAGATGCTAAACGAATTGTATATACATGACAATTTTTTAACTAAATGAGGATGCTTTACAGTATTATATATGCATATTCATTTAATTGAAATTATACGAATTATAATAAAAGGTAAAAAATTAATGTACGAAGTTATACTAATGTAGCTTTTAAATAGTAAGTAAAGTTTGTTACACGTCTAAACCGCACTAGGCGTCGTGTAGGCTTACTAATGTAAGCGGGTTGCCAAGCCAGCTAACAGGGAGATGGGCGTGGTCGAAATAATAAGTAAAATGAAATATGTCTCTAGGCGCCACCACAATCGAAACTTTGTTAATATAATTGTCTTAAGCTGGATGTTAATTAACCCTACTTGATTGTGGAAAGTAGGATTGTGCTTACTCGGTAAACTCATATACGAAGGTTCTAAAACAAACACTCGTCCAAAACAATTCAACTCAAATAAATTTAGTACAACCCAGGTTATCAAAAATTTTTTGAATACACCTCGTATACCAAAACTTCTAAAATAAAATTTATCACTCAAACTCATTCAATGAACGGTAATTAATTTGTAAAATTCTTAACATGAACGCTATCTTTTAAATTTACTTTTCTTTTGAATCGTAGTTGACATTCGTAAACTGTATAATTTCTCAAAACTTTTGTTATACTTAATGAAATTTTTAAGACAACAGCTGATCTGTTAATAGTGCATTGCTCTAATGAAACTGACATAAAAATTTTGTAATCAACCTGGCTAATATAAACTTTCAGGTTGTTCCTTAAATCTGAAAAATTAAAATCTGCAAAGCTTACTTTTAAAATTGTCAAAACAAGATCACCAATTAGGTAAATGTTACATCTGTGTTTCATACCTGTTTAAATAAACAACAAAGTAAAAATTTAACGATAAGTATATATTGTCCTGCATAACATAATTAAAAACACAAATATTTACATAAATTACATCAGCGTGGTTGAAAGTTAAACCACCAAGTACCACTTTGCAATCTTACTACTAAAACAAACCATACAATACGACTCAAGAACGATTATCTTTTCCTTTCAAAACTAATTAATAATTTAAACAACCATACTCAAACAAACTAACAAAAAAATAATCGGCCTTAAATGCGTTCATAAAATTCCTTAATCTAATTTCTTACTTAACAAATTTGTCCATAAATCCTTGGCTTTTCTTTCTTCTTTCTTCCGTACACCAATTATATGTAGTCCATTGGTAATTCCTTAAAATTGCCTGAAGCACATTACAAATGCTCAACAAACTTATTCCTCTGTGCACTCGCGATTAGTTCACTTACGCGAGGTTATTACTTTCACAAACATTTAATAAACTGTACACGTTTGGTTGCCTTCTAAAATTTCTTGCAACCTTTACACCAAAATTAGTCCCTTATACAAATAAAACTTTCAATGTCATATAACGTTATTTAAACATTGGTTTAATATACAACGAACGCTTCGTTCACTTAACAGGTGGTCTCATAAATACTTTTAGCCGAATCTCGTTACAAAGACACGCGCTGCCCTTCACACTTTAACATAACAACTGTTATCTTTATTCAAATCTGCTTACGCACTATTATTTTCTTGAAAATAAACAAACTAGTTTTTATCTTCAACGTCAATTTTAATTATGGTTTTGTTTATGAATGTCTTTTTCAATTTATCCCCGGTTCGAGTTATGCAATTAATTAAACAATTACTGCCTCATTAAAATTTCACAAACATACTCCAACATCATCACAGTCTATCCCACACTAACTCGCGTGCGCGTCTCACCGAGCTCTCATCACAAGCCAAAAGCTAACTTAACTCTCCCTTCAACTCCCAACGACAACCAACTCGTCAATCTCTGACTTCCCTATTTATAACTTCAGTCATCCATCTTTAAACATGTCTTCCTTCCGCGTTATATTCTCCAATAATATTCATTCAAAATTCTCTAGTTCCAATAGCTGCTTCCCTCTATACAAGCACGCGTGTAATTACAATACATCGCCATATTTGTTTTCACTTACAAATTTTACAATTACTTCACGAAGAAATCATTTTTCGTCATTACATTCGTTCAGTAGCCACTCTGAACCATTACGCAACTTTTAACACTTATCTCCAATTTGCGCTCGATCTCGTTCCGCAACATTTGCAAAAATAAGTACAGTGTAATGTCTCAAATTCCATATACACACATTTATTCTCAAAACAATTGCACAACATTACAAAACCCTTCGGAAATTAATACTTAAACATACCCAATCTTTCTCTACATATTTTCTAAAACATTTTACACTTATTCTTCACATTTTCTGACCAAAATTACTCATTTTATCTTCAAACATTCCTTTCTTTAAGGTAGCCAAACAGAAGCAATCCAGTGGGAAGCATTATCGTCCCATAGACAAATTTCTCTTCACATTCACATTCATCAAAATCTAATTATTCCAACACTAAAGTCTTTATAACATTCAAATATACGTATCTACATACATAATTATATTTCTCCTAAATTTCCAGTGGCGTATCATACACCCACATACATTATGCATTCACACAAAAAATTTTTTTTTTCCGTTCAAACTCAATACACTCGTGCTCAGAACACGTAATACACGTCATTATAACATCCTATATACAGGGTGCGTCATCGCAACCTGACAAGTTTCATTTTCAAATAATGAATCAATGGTGTTATGTTAATTAATATTAAAGAAGAACTGGTAATAGTTTCCGTTGAAGCTGAGTTCTTGTGTTAATGAGAGGTTTTATATTAAACTATACGTGTATAATTCCTACGCCGCGTTGAAACTTGAATATTTGGAGTCCTATTCGAATTAAAATTTTTGAAATACTCCAATAAATTGTGTTTCTTATGAGCATACGCAAGTAGAGCAAAAAAAGTTGCGTTTTAAGTGCAGTTTATCGTTTCAAATTTGAATAGGTCAATTAATAAATGCAAAAGTAAAGTGACGTTTATAAAACGCAAGCACGTTTTCAAAAATATTAATTTCGACTTGGAGCTAAGGGTAAATTTAAAAATTCAAGAGCGCGTTTTTTTTGGGACTTACATTCAACTGATTTTTTTTGTTTCAGATCACGTCCTAATTATTTTAATTTTTTTTTTTTACAATAAAGTACATAGTTTTACTTTTTTTATTTCCCTAACCTGTGCTTTGTTGTGTGTTTGTTTTTCTGAATAGCGTATGGTTTTAATTCAACTAATTTTTGCTGTTTCAAATCATGAATTGATTAATTTTTTATATAAATTTTGTTATGATTCTGACACTCGTTTACATTAAATACATAAAATGGAAAGCAAAGCAAGTAATTCCTGCATATACGCAACACACATTACACACGCACACACACATTTGCATTCCATTTTACACTATTTCAATTTCCTTATATTTACTTCATTTTTATGACAAGATTACAATGAGAAACTAATAATTTATTTTTATGCTCTAGTTATCAAACATTAATTTTTATAATTCGCATTGTCATTATCAATTCACTAATTTTAGATTATATAATTATTGTTGTACAGGTTGTCCCATTTTGGTTGTCCTCGCAGGGTATCTCAGTTATTAGCAAAGATACAGAGATGCGGTTTTCGCGAACTTTGGCTACTTTTTTGTGAAACGAAAGATGACACAAACAGAATTACTCTAGCTCTTCTCATTTTTGAGATACAGGGCGTTTTTGAAAAAGTTGCATTTTGAGACAGCCCCCGTATCTCAGCTATACGATAACTTATAGAAAAGTGAAAAGTGTTCTTTATATAATTTTTCCGTAGAATGCAGTGCTGTTTTCAGAATGAGTATACGGGGTCAGGTCAAAAAGTTATCGGGATCAACTTCATTTTTTTAAATGGGACACCCTGTCTATTTTCTCATAATTAAATTTTCCTTGTTCTAAGCATTTCAAATATGTATAGCATTCATCATTTTTATACAAATAGCGCAGTATTTCAAATTATTAACTGGATTTGTTAGTGGCCTTTGGTACTGCAATTGTTTTACCATGGCAACTTCATTTTTTGACATTTGTCAATATTTGCAAATTTGTTGATTGTTGAGATCCTTACTGTTAGTAAAGTTTTCAATATTCTTTTCGTTATTTTGAATTTTACAAAGTTTCAAACCATGGCGAATAATTTAGGTACGAGAACTATGAGAAATTAGATATGATTGGGGTTTATTACCAAACAAATATTAATGCAGAGCAAGCGAAGGAAATATATTTTAAAAGGTATTTATATTTATTGGAATGTTAGTCATCATTTGAGTTAAATAAAATGTGAATATTATAGATTTCGGAAAGAAGGCAACCGTGTAAAAACATTCATTAGGTTAAAACAAAATTTGGAAAATCACGGATCGTTTGAAAGGCCACGCGCCAAAACATATAGAAAAGAAAACGAAGAAAATAATGAAATAAATGTCCTTGCAGAGGTCACTGTTAACGAAAATTATACGTCTTGCAGAAAAATAGAAGAATCGGTGGGCATTTCAAAACGAAAGTATCAAAATATTTAAAAATACCATTATAAACCATATATACCTCAAGTCATCCACCACTTGCATCCGGGTGATGCTCAATTGCGTATCGATTTCTGTAGATGGTATATTCAGAAAAGTGAAGAAAATGGTAATTTTGGTCGTTTAGTTATATGGTCGGATGAAAGCCATATAAGCTCCGCCGGAATTTACAATCGTGCAACGAATCGTTTCTGGTCTAACGAAAATCGGCATGTTACCGTGATCCGTCAGCAGCAAGGCAGGTTTGGGTTCAATGTGTCCTGTTTCATTTTAGGAGGCAGATTAACATTTTACATGTTTGAAGGCAATTTGAACCATCAACGATATTTGGAAATTTTGGACATTTGCCTTCCAGAATTGTTTGATGATATTCCGTTAGCCCAGCTAAGAGAGGTTTATTTTCAGCAAGACGGGGCACCTTGCCACAATGCAAGACTAGTAAGAGATTACCTCAATACAATGTTTCAAAACCATTGGATTGGTAACAATGGACCAGTTAATTGGCCAGCAAGGTCCCCAGACCTATCAATTTTAGATTTTTTTGTGGGCTACCTTAAAAATAAAATTCATCAAAGACGGTATGAAACTCAAGAAGCTTTGATGAATGCTACAAGAGAAGCCCTTGAAGAACTACGTTTAAGACCCTATTTTATTAAGATCCATTCAAGAAATTCTTCGGAGATGTAGGATTTGTCTTGACCATAAGGGTCAGCAAATTGAGCAATATTTATAAAATTTTAATTCTTCTTATTTTCGTTTGTCTCTAAATTTATAAATAAATACATCCAATATTTATATGAGTTTCAAATCAACAATTCTGGAAATAAAATAAATTATTTTGCCGAAATTTGTATCTTCTTCAATGACATATAATTACATAATGATGGTTTTCTATATTAGGCACAAAAAAAAACAATAGAAGATTACGAATTCAAAGCCTACTAAGAAATTCAGTTAATAATACAAAATACCACGCTATTTATCAAAATAAGTGATAATTGTTATATATATTTGAAGTGCTTAGAACAAGGAAAATTTAATTATGAGAAAATAGACAGGGTGCCCCATTTAAAAAAAATGAAGTTGATCCCGATAACTTTTGACCTGACCCGTATACTCATTCTGAAAACAGCACTGCATTCTACGGAAAAAATTATATAAAGAACACTTTTCACTTTTCTATAAGTTATCGTATAGCTGAGATACGGGGCTGTCTCAAAATGCAACTTTTTCAAAACGCCCTGTATCTCAAAATGAGAAGAGCTAGAGTAATTCTGTTTGTGTCATCTTCGTTTCACAAAAAGTAGCCAACGTTCGCGAAAACCGTATCTCTGTATCTTTGCTAATAACTGAGATACCTCGAGGACAACCAAAATGGGACAACCTGTACTCCCATTTTTTGGTACGAACACATATCATATATACTTTTGTTAAAAAGATAATCATTACCCTTTCCATAAATGCTATGTTAAAGTTAGCATCTCTTCAGGATTTTTTTGATTTCCTATACGGGGCTGTTATTGATGCGAATACTTCTGATACTCAGCTATATACATTTATTACAATAACTAAATATAATTCTTATTTCTACGTACTTAGATTCTACATATTTCATTTTTATACATTTTTTTATACAGCTCAGCCCCAAAATTTACAAATTTTTTTATGCAAACCTTTATGGAAAATTAATGAAAAAATTCTTGCCATATGAGGAGTTTGCCTTTGTAGATTACCCACATTGGCAATAAAAACGTCAACGCAACTGGAGAAACCACGTTGGATAATTGTTGCATTTCAACAAGATAAAAGGTACATAAAGCCGGCAAGGGCCGGAAATTTTGATCACATTAACGTCAGAAATCTTAAAGTACATCTGAATTCTGAGTATTATCCATATGAAGCAATCCATTTGAATTTCAGTGCTAACCAATACATTACCTGTCCATCACAATTTTTTGAAATTCCTATGTGATTTCTATGGTGAAGACAATAATGACGCATTATTCAACTATTTCGAATTCAAATCATGTCCAGTATTTGTAATGGACTGCTCTAAACAAAATGAATCCTTAAAAAACTCAACAGTAGACATCAAATTGGAAATGGAATCTCTAACACCTCTCGATAATGGAATCGTTGTCTATGGTTTTATTTTCCATTACGCTCCATCACTGGAGAAGTGAAAAAATTATAATTATTGTAACATACACTCTGTATGTCTAGTATCTAAATAAAAATATTGTAATTATGCGTTTAGTTTTATTTCATCCACCACCAAAGATGAAAATTTTTGCTCAGAAACAAAAAATTTCAATTCAAAATCACGACCTAGATGAAAAGTCTAGTACTCCAAAACATGGTGATTTACTTCCTAATAGTATATGTGGCCGCTCCAATTGTGGCGAAACAATGATTAGTCTGCTTACTGAGAAAAATGGTTTGAAATTTAAACATGTATACGTATACTTTAAATCATTGAATCAACACAAGTACAAACTTTTACAGGAAATTTTGCTTCCAATGAAGGATATAGGTTACTTTATCTTCAGTGATAATCAAGATGTGATTGAGCCTAATTGTGGAAAATCAAACTCTATTTTTATCTTCGATATCACTTGTGAAAAGCAAAATAACCTAAGGGCACATTGACTGTTTGGGTCAAACTTACAGTAAAATTCAAAAGCAATTAATTCGTGATAATGTGAATCTAATTATATTATTTGAGCAGGATGAATTAAACCTAATAAACAAATAAATAAATGTGTAGGAGGTCCATATAAATCCCACCATAAGCATGAAATTGTTTCGGGGCATAAACAATGCAGCTGAATTTAATAATGGCCGCTATAGGAAAACCTTTGATGAATATATAATACTTTAAACTGAATTCAGTGTTTTAGTAGTTACTGATCCGTTTAGTTATTAACAGCTATCTATTCAGTGTAAACAGCTATCTGTTCGGGGTAAACTGTTACCTGTTCAGTAAACCCGTTTTGCTACAACGGATAACAAGGAGGTGGTATTAAAGAAAAAAAAAATTCAGGCTCGTAAAATAATACAGCAGAACCAGTGTTAAAGCTGCTCGCATTGATAATGAAAGATCACTTGAAAGTACTTATAAGCCCATAATAGAACCTCTAACTGAAATGGTAAATAAAATCGATCCATATAAAAAAATTGAAACACCTAAAACGAGCCCATTGACGTTAAACCCAAAAAACTACTCTTATTCATATTTCCAAGAAAGCACGCTACTTCACCCACTAGCCCGCTAACTCAAGTTCAAAAGGCATCAGGCTTCATTCCATTAAGTAATTCAAGAAATGGTGCTAGCTCAGCTACCGTGTTTTCAAAGAAATACTCCTACAGGTCTTCGTACACCATCTTTCTTAGATACATATGCCGTGGAAGAGATTAATACTGAGTAGGAGGGAGAAAAAGAACGTTTTAGTATCACAGATGATTCTACTACCCGTAGTGAACCCTTCTCAAAAGAATTTCACGAGCAGTGCAATGAATTACCTCGTATATACATTGAACGTATTATGACGAATCTTGAAAGTGCTATTGATCATACTTATGAAGTCCACTATGATACCAAAACAGACAAATGGATAATTGGTAATACTCTCGTTACAATTAAAGGAAACGATATGATTATTAATGGTGTCACGTATAAAGGTATTCCAGGTTTTTATGATCTACTTATTACGATCAACCCGATTTAAATATAGTAAATTCAAAAGTTAGAAATATTATAGAAGTATTTTAGGCGCTACGAACGTTACAAGGCGAGATTATGATGTAAGTGGACAAATTCGAGGAAGCCGCAGCAAAAAGTATATACAAATAACCAAACCCTTGCTATCATCATCGCCCACAACCAAGGGATGTGGAGCTATGTTTTTTAATGAATTAACAAACATTCCGATTGAATATAAATATTGGAATCATGTACACGAACTAATTCGTGATCTAGAGTTATTGTGGGCGGAAAAATTAGCGGAAATACAGATGTCATGAATGACATAATATCAATTGTAGAAGAACTATATGAGGATGGATACATTGAAAAACCAAACAGCTATTTTTTAAATAGTATACATGAGAATGCATTGATGTCGATATATCATAACTGGAATGCCCCTTGAAAAATTTGGACGTTCACATGTCTAGTATCAATTCAAGAAATTAACCTCTCAGTTTAAACTGATTAATGATAATCAATTTGATATCGAGAATAGAGACTCAGCAATGTTTCCAATCCCATAGATCCTCAAGATCTAGCAATAGTACTCATCAACAAGGTACAATTTGGATGGAAACCGTTTGACACAGTTGGTGGACCCGGAAGAAGATGGTGATGCTATAAGTAAAGGATAGCTTGATTTTTGTCTACTAACAGTTTAAAAAGACTTTAAAGAAAACTTGAACGCTTATCAAGCGTTGGAGTAAAATTATACCAACTTAAAGAAATTGTGGATAAATTAGTACCATATCCAAATTACAACTTGTCAGCGAATTGCACAAACCTGCAAGAAAAAATTTTAAACGAAGGGGACAATACCTTTGGCAAGCAGATTTGGATGAATTTAATACATGTCAAACAAAATAAGGGCTATAAGTATTTATTAGTGGTTATCGACAGTTTCTCGGATACCTGTGGACCAAAGGATTAAAAACATAAACGGGCATTGAAGTTACCTAAAAATTTGCATACAGATACAGGCAGAGAATTCTGAAATCAACATTTTATTAAGCTAATGCAGCGTTACGGAGTCAGTTCTTACTCAACCTATAGCACAAAAAAGGCAGCAATTTCGCAGTGTGTTATCAGAACCATTAAGTGTGAGTAGAACAGCAAGGCCGATCCTAACTCATTTTTGGCGGGAAATTTTGATTTCAAGGTCAATGATTTTCAAGGTCAAGGTCATCGTATACATTGCATACATCGAAGTATATTCCACAAAGTCATCACATTTTCTACGTCTAAGTACATGGTTTTTCAAGGTCATCATACACATTGCCTGCATCAAAGTATATTCCTCAAGGTCACTAATTTAACTAGATGTGATAAAGGCACTAGAAAAGTTACTAGATTGGTTTTCAAGGTTATTGACGCTCCCGTACAGATTGTTCCCTTCAAGGTCACGTGGCAGGAAATGGTTAAAGTCGCTCTCATTGTCTGTCTTAAAGTTTATTTGCACGTACGCGCACCCCGATTCAAGGTCATCGTACACATTACCTGCATCGAAGTGTAGTCCTCAAGATGATCACATTGTCTACGTCTAAGTACATGGTTTTCAAGGTCGCTCACATTGCCTACATATCCTTCAAGGTCATCGTAGACATTACCTGCGTACACGGTCACTTTACCTATGTCAAGGTTTTCAAAGGGCCCACGCTTTCTGTGTATGTTCTTCAAGGTATAGGGATTCACATTCCCTAGTAACCAGATTTGAAAAAGTCACTAGGAAAGTCACCAGATTGGTTTTCAAGGTCACATACACATTTCAAACATCAAAGTCTATTAGAATTTTCAAGGTCAAGGCCGCTCAAATTTCATACTAGTCAAGGTCATCTTTGTGTGCATGGTTTTTCAGGGTCATCATACACATTGCCCTCATCAAAGTATACTCCTGAAGGTCATTGAAGTAACTAGGTTCGAAAAAGGCACTAGAAGTTATTAGATTAGTTTTCAAGGTGATGCTCCCGTACAGATTGTCCGCTTCAAGGTCACGTCGTAGGAAATGGTCACTCTCATTGTCAATGTTCTTAACATACACACACCCCGCTTTAAAGTCTTCTTAGGATTTCGAGGTTACGTGATCAACCTTCTCGTTTGTCAAAGTCACACACAATTGAGGGTATGCAGCAGGATGCACCAAGAACTCAAGGTCGATTCTAGATCAAATTTTGATTCTTTTCACGGTCACACTCCTATCAATTCCAGGAAGTTCATTGACCTCTGTCTCAAGCTTTGAGGTATCATACAGATTGTTGTCCATACTAAGCATGTTTCAAGGTCATCAAGCAATTCTTGGAAGTTTACTTTGTAAGGTCACGCCCCCCAGCAAAGTGCACTAACCTCAAGTGCTTCCGTCCCCAAATACAGGTAGATGTTTCCCAAAACGGATAGCCGTTTCCTAAAAACAGGTAGCCGTTTCCTAAAACAGGGGGGCCGTTTCCCAAAACAGATAGCTGTTTCGTAACACAGGTAACCGCCCCCACCCCCATTTCAAAGTCACACCTCTGAGAAAAGAGCAAAGGTGATTCATTGTTCTGGTCGAGTTAATCATAATTCCTAAAAATAGATTGTTATCTAGATACCCCCCACCTTTTTCAGGCTCAATTCTAGTAAATCAATTTTCAAGCACAAAGGCGATCCATTGTTCAAGCCGACGCTTACAATTTTCAAGGTCACACCTCTGAGAAAATAACAAAGGTGATCTATTGTTCCGACCGAGTCATAATTTCTAAAAATAGATTGTTATTCAGCTACCCCCACCATATCAGGCTCGATTCCGAGAAATCAACTTTCAAGAACAAAGGCGATCCATTGTTCAGACTGATGCTTCAGAGTCAAGGACATATAAGTCGCAGTGTGTTGAGATCAGTTGATTAGCAAACTCTATAAAAACGCATGTGACCTAGAGATACCGCAAAAACATAAAGTTATAAATGTGATAGTAATTAATACGAAGTATGGTGAACGTATATTGTTAGAAACAGGGGAGTTTAAATGTGTTTTACCTTAGCGATTTTACGAGTATTTCAAAGAAGAAGAAAATCGAATTGAGGAATTTAAAACGATGCTGAATACAAAGGATGTATTGATGAGTAGTCTGGGTGCAGTCGGAAAAACGACAAACATAACATTTAGTTCATCCAACCATATGTAAACATGCTCATTTCGAAAACAGTGTTTAATCGTAGTGCAGTTGTGGAAAAGTCATGCAAGCAGCAATAAAATCACTCCTGGAACGATCTGGAGGTCCAATGCCGGATACTTCATACCGCGGTAGTAACAGTATGATGATTAAAAAATAAATACTTTGTGTTGTGAATATGGTGTTCTTTTTCAAGTTAAAGAGGCGTAGGTTTCACCAGCTACCTCCACCATTTGCTTTAAATTTCAAGGTCACGTCATATTACAATTCAGAGAAATCAAAGAAAATTTTCAAGGTCCCAATCCTGTCCAATCTTATCCGATATTATCCATACTTTAACCCCGAATGCAACTGATACAGCTATTTAAGGAGAGTGCAATCATGATGTATAATTTTACGGTAAACCTAAAGTGCTGTGAAGAGCAAGTAGATATTAGTTAAAGTTATAAATAGATGTCTGACACTTGCATAAAAGAGAAAATTATGCTTCGAATTGTGCGGTTTAATAACTACACATGCGTTCTTGTGCATTTAAAATTCTGAAATTATGTTTCAAGCGATTTTGAAAATTGTGCAGATGTTTTGCGAGTACTCATAAGTAGTTAAAACTTAGGTACGGGGTCACGCTCCAGAGAAGATTACTGTAATAGTTGATGTGCAGGGGTTCAAAACGGCAAAACATGTATTTACACTCAAAGAGCTAGCAATATATAATGGAAATCAAGCTGTCCATTTTGTGTTCAAACCACCATTTCCGTGGCACGTCTTAGTTGTAGAATTTTCAACGACAAGCTATCTGGTTAATCAATAATCATCACTGCATCAAATAGGGATCAGGATATACCCCTACACATCTCTTTCCACGTGTACTTCGTGAACTAATATCGGTAACAGATAATGTGTACGTTAAAGGGCGAGAAAAAGCCGATTACATTCGAAAGATATTGAGACAGTCAGTTATAGAAATTGAAGAGCAAGCAGGTTTATCTAAAATAAAAACTGCTTGTTTCTTTCATACACAAACCACTTGTAATTGTGATTTGACGAATGTACATTTTTTGTACAATAACTATGTAAGACAATAGCAGTAAAAGGTTTATGAAATTGTGTGCTGATACGGGTTACAAGTAAAGGGGAAAAGTTTGTAATATTTACAATAAAATGCAAGTATATATTATTTTCAGTGTATTATTTCATGTAAAGCTACATCCTCTGATGCAAACTATTTCTGTGGTTATACCCCACCCTATCCATTTAGGGAAACAATGTTAAGGAATCAAGTCAAATTTTAGAATTCCTTGCAGGTAAAATTCTGGGAAATAGCAAATAAGCGTTCCTATTACTGAATTCTAACATTAGAATCAATTCGTGGAAACAAGAGGGTTGTTGTCTATGCTGAACGTATATCCAGGTTCCTGTATTGGCTAAATATTATGCTTATAGTATCTGGTTGTGTAGTTGGAAATTTTCAAGGTCTCCAAGCAATTTAATTGTCAAGACCATATGTGTTAACCTACAGGCTATCCCGATCTTATCCGACCTCATCCGATCGAAATGTAGTCGAGTCAAGGTGTTAAATCAATTATTAAATCAACCTACAGGGCCAATTCTAAACGGGTCATGGAAACAAGAAGAATGATGGGATTGTTGTCTATGCTAATATCAAAGTCCTTGTATTGACTAAATTGTAATAAAAAGATTATGCTTACGTGGGCTCGTATTATGGTCCTAACCGCCAGGAAGAGGTAGGCTCCCCAAGAACCGGATCCGGTGCCCAAAGACAGATAACCGTTTCCTAAAACAGAGGAACCGTCAATCAACAAAGGTAACCGTTTCCCCTCCAGAAAATAAGCCAAATAGCTCATTAATCATTGCTGAGGCTAAATTGAACTAGGTCAAACCCATTTCTTAGAAATCCACTTATCTTAGAAATCTAAACATGGAATCTGGTCGTGAGGGGTTAAATTTTATTGCATCTGTTTAGAAAACCCAATTCGTGGAAATGGGAAGGTTGCATCCAAGTACAATTCTTAGAAATCTGAGAGTACGTCAAGGTACTGATAGAACTGGTTTTATATTATAGAAAAAGCTAGATAATCCGCTTAAATCACCTACTTTGGGGGTATTTTTTATGGGCCAAAGCACTGATAGGGGGTAGTTTCTATATTATGGAAAAAGGTGGATAATCCGCTTAAATCACCTACTTTGGGGGTATTTTTTATGGGCCAAGGTACTGATAGGGGGTAGTTTCTTATTATGGAAAAACTGGATAATCCGCTTAAATCACCTACTTTGGGGGTATTTTTTATGGGCCAAGGTACTGATAGGGGGTGGTCTCTATATTATGGAAAAAGGTGGATAATCCGCTTAAATCACCTACTTAGGGGGTATTTTTTATGGGCCAAGGTGGTGATAGGGGGTAGTTTTTATATAACTTAGAATTCTGCCCCGATTTTGAGAAGAAGAATAACTTTTTATGTTTGAAAAAAGCTGGAATAAAAAGTAGTGTTGGAAACCATGATTGAGTGTTAGGGTTAGATTGCGGATATTTAGCACAAAAGTCCTCACTGTGTGTGCAAGAATGAGTATACTCTTGATTAGCAGAAATGACGAAAGTAGTAGTACGTAAGGTAGAAGAGAAAGTACAGAAACAGCAGTAAGTGTGGAGGAGCGCAAGAAGAGGTTGAAGACGTTAATAAAGCGAGTAAAAGAAGTAAAACTCAATTTGGAGTGTTATATACTGAAAACAAAAATGATGAATCTGTGTATTAGCAATGAGCAATATGTAAAAATAGTATAGTAAAGTAGAAGCATGAAATGTTGAGAGATATGGGGAACGTATAATGTTGGAAATGGATGAGTTTAAATACATATTACCTCAGCGCTTTACAAGTATTTTAAAGAAGAAAATCGAATTTAAAACGCTGCTAAACACAAAGGGTGTGTTTATGAGTAGTTTGGGTGCAATCGGAAAAACAACAAACATAACTTTTAATAGTACCCAACCATGCTTTAACTAGAATCATTTTACAAAACTGTACAAAGGGTGTGTACAATGTTGTTATAAATATCTCACAATTATATGTATTAGGTTTAAGTAACTGTATTGCATAATTAAAAAACAAAGACTTTAAGTGTTGTGTATATGTTGTTCTTTTAAGTTAAAGAGACGTAGACAGTAAAATAACTTCAAAAAGCTTTTGTATTACTGGTTTTGGGTATTATATTCTCCAACCCATAATGGTTAAACGATTCCTTATTGGCTCTGCATATCTATGTTTGGGCGCGGGAGCTTTTCGATAAACGTCTAGTTATTAGTACCTAGGATTTTATCTGATATCGACCTTCTTCCTCCAAATGAGAAGGCGATGCATATTATGTGCTTTATCAAAACACTGAATTAGGGAGTTGTAATCTCCCATAAGGAAATGGAACCCCTGACGTACGTTGGAACAGACTTTAAAGAGGTGAAGTTGGCCTATATACAACGTATAAAGAAGAGTATACAGATTTATTGGAAAAGAACAAACAATGACGGCTATATAAATTGCAGTATAGAAAGGGAGTTAACAATGTATAGATTTAAATGTGTTGTACTACGTCCACATAAAATGTTCTAAATCGAAATGGTCCCTAAATAAATAAAAAAAAAGCAATTTAGTTATAGATTTATTGGTTTTAATGTCGCTAGACAAATAAACGTGATAGTTTTTAATTATTAAATGGCATTCATGCATGTGTTAACTCAAATTTCTTTTATTAGTAAAGCATTATAATGAAAAATACAATGACTTTCCTTTGTATAAAGGAGACTTAAATTAATTTTTTGCCAAGCTTGGCATTTTCGAAAAAATGCATAATTATCGAGATTTAGCCCAAAAACCTAAAAAATTGCTAAATTTGAACGTTTGAAACCTCTAATTCATGTTCAGCATCCCAAAAAAAAAACATCAATTTCAGCCCTTATTATTCCTAAATTGACTATCCTTGGACTTAAAAGAGCAAACAATAACAGCTCTATAAATTGCAGCATAGAAATGGAGTTAATAATGTAAATTTGATGTACTATGCCCAATGTTTCGGTTAATTAAATAAATAATATTTTTATACAAAAGGTTGTAAATGATCTCTAAAGAAATAATAAAATCGATTTACTTATAGATTTATTGGTTTTGATGTATGCAGATCTCTAGACAAAGAAACGGATTGTTTTTATTTAAATGAATGGTTTTTATTGTAGTAGGCGTTAAAATGCGTTTTCATTGTTTTAAAGGGGATACAATAGGAATGCATTCATACAGATGATGTACTTGGTAGTGATTTTCTGTTAACGTTACCAGCATTATATGTATATAATGTTATGTTTAATGCGAATGCTAATTCATTACGTGTTGCTCATAATGGCGCCACCGAATAAACGATTCCGATTATCACTGAGGAAGAAGAAAGTAACGATAATGGAAAATATCTTGGTGGAACCCCCCACAACAGCACCAGCACCATCCACACTACATCTAGTGACTACTATCAGAGATAGCGATCCGGAAGGTTGTGAGGTTGACTTTGCTCGATATTTTGAGAAGTGAGTATTTACTGCTTTGATGCCTCACATTATTAATGTATTTTCTTAACCTATTCTAGTATTACACCAGTTGCCACCACATCTACTGATTTCTTACCTCACACAGTAGTAATGTATTTTATTACTCTTTTCTAATATTACACCCCTCGCAAACACATCAAACGCACAACCACAATTGCAACATATGGGAGGGAGTACACAAGGTCCTACCTCACTGAACGACTTTAAAACTAAAAGTGTGCAGTGGTTAAAAACTATTCTTGTGGACTATGTGAATAGTGAGGTGTTGGTTGTGGGCAAAGTTGAGCGTTTAACTGCTGCTTTAGCTGAAGCTAAGCAGCAATTAGGAGACATTAGACTGAGCAAGCAAAAAACTCAGCAACTGCTGGCTACACTAGAAAACCTATATGTTATATATATATATATATATATATATATATATATATATATATATATATATATATATATATATATATATACTACTTTAAATTGCTGTGTATGTATTTTTACCTCCAAGTTTACTAAAAACATAATTAACCTCTAAATATATAAACATGTTTTCTTTTAAACTAAATTTAACTAATTTTATTTCTGATCTAACTACGTTCACTACTTGTAACTAGAAGAGTGAGTATTCTCAAAATGATTAGAATTATTATTACATCTCATTTGATTTCCATTTTATAAGTGAAAGGGTTGTGAAATTTTATTTATGGTCTAGAGATATGTATGTAGTTAGGATAAATAATATCGAATAAACATTTCCAATATGACATTTGCGCGAAAACGGTGCCTTTAAATGAATGCTTCCTTCGATAGTTAAGGCTCCCCGTTTGCGTCAACTACTTCTTCGAACTTTCAATATGATAAATAAATACGAAGGACCAGTTGTAATTAAAATTAATTTATTACAACAAATTATATAAAAAAAACTTAGTTATATTTTTTCTTTTTTTTTTCACTAATTTTGAGAGAGTTGATCTATTACAAAAAAAATATATAATTGCGTTGTTGCGATGTTTCGAACATACCCCACCGCAATAGTGTGTTGGCAAAAAATTATTATTGTAAGTCTGAACATCTACATGAATTTACAACTGATTGAAATCAGGAAGTTAACTAAATAATTCGGCGTAAGAGACCGGAGATTATTGAACAAGTTAGGATTAAGTCCGAGATAAATTTGTTACTGAGAGAACGGGAATGCGAGGACGTTAATAAAATAAACAAAACAAACAACAAATATATATGTAAAGGAATATTTTTACATTTTCTTTCGCAAGAGAAATTAACAATCTGCCTGTGGAAGAGGGCACACTTTTGTTATGGAACGAGTGAATTCTCCTCTTGTGTTTTAGGCGGACAACTCTGACTTTTCCATCGGCGCCTTCAAATGTTTCAAGACCCTGGCCATTGGCCAATGCAGAGGAGAGTTTTCTTCTTTCAGCAAACTAAATCATTTTGCTGCAAATTTCGGTCTCAGTCATCCATTTTGGTCGATTTTGTAACCGGTTTAGATAATCAACTGACCACTTTTTCTAAAAATTTTGCTGAAGTTTTGAACATCGCTGCCAAAAGGACAACTTGGCTTCTGCTGAGTTGGAAATGTCTTTTTCAGGGATGATGAGAGGCTAGTTCCTATTAGAAAATGCCCAGGAGTGAGTGTTTGAAAATCTGAAGGGTCGTTTGAGAGAGCAATGAGGGGTCTAGAATTGAGAATAGCTTCAATTTGAGCTAATATGGTGGCAAATTCTTCAAAAGTGAGTGTAGTAGTGCCCACAACACGCGAGATGTGGTATTTGACACTTTTTATTGCGGCTTCCCAGAGTCCTCCCCAATGAGGGGATCTGGGGGGGATGAACGTCCATTTGGTTTCATTTTGAGAAAGGTAAATTTGAATAGAAGTGTTCCGTATTTCGGAAATAATCGTATAGTTCCTTTAACTGATTTTTCGAACCCAGAAAATTAGTGGCATTATCACTATAAATGACCGACGGATTTCCTCTTCGAGATATAAATCTTTTAAGAGTGGCTAGAAAAGCCTCAGTTGACAGATTTGACACTAGCTCGATGTGAACTGCTTTAATCGCCATGTATACGAATATAGCTATGTATCATTTCATTACCGGTGCCTTGCGTAGATGGGAGGACTTTATGAAGAACGGTCCACCAAAATCGACTCCGACTTTTTGGAATGGTCGTGTGGCAGTCACTCTGTCTTTTGGCAAATTAATAAATTAATTAAATTCGTTTTATGTGACGCAGTCCGTCTAGTGGCCAATACCGTAATCGAACATTGGAAAGTACATTCTGAGGACCAGCGTGGCATAATCGAAGATGTTCAAACTTCAATAAGAGAGAAACAACGTGATCCTTAGAGGGCAGGAGAAGAGGATGTTTTTGTTCAAACAAAATTTCTGCATTTTCCAACCTACCACCCACACGCAGCAGTCCAAGATTGTCCAAAAAGGGTTTTAATGAGCGAAGTTGCTTGTGAGATAGAATTTTGTTTGAGTCAAGTTCCAAGATTTGTTGAGAAAATGTTCTGGTTGAACCTTTTTATAATTACAGTGAGCGCGGAGTCCAACTCCGAAATAGTCAAAGGGCCTGTTGTTTTTGCTTGAGAATGAGTGACGTTGTGAACAAAGCGTAGCACATATGCAATTGTTCTATGCAATCGAGAAAATGACGAGAAACGTGTAAATATTGAATTCCAAAAATTTTCTAAAAATTGATTGACGATTTAAGATATTTTTCTTTCCTCAGGAGGATTGTCAACCGAGAAAGGAAAATTCTCTACATTTCGCACTTCAAATTTAGGATTGAGCAAATATTTGGGCCCGTTAAACCAAAAAGTTAAAGCATCAGAGTTCAAATGACCACGGGACAGCATGTCTGCGGGATTATCCGCTGATTTTACATAATTCCACTTATAGTCATGAATAAGTTCTTGAATTTTAGACACTCGATGCGACACAAATGCGGCCCATCGACTTGAGTGGCTTTTTACCAGTATAATGCAATTTGCGAGTCTGTCCAAAGTGTGACAGAGGTAGGAATTAGTTTATTTTTATAAATCGACACTATTTTATTAATCAATTTTGATAATAACAACATGGCACAAAGTTCGAGTTTGGGGATTGTGATTGTCTTGATTGGAGCTACGCGCGATTTAGATGACAATAAATTACAAGACACCGAGTTGTCTGAGTAAATGGTTCTAATAAACACACAAGCTCCATAAGCAAGATTACTTGCATCAGAAAACCCATGAAATTCTACATTTGCAATATTTTTACTAGAAAATAAACACCGAGAGATTGTGAGATATTTTAACCGAGAAAAGAGTTCGCAGAGAACTTTCCATTCTGTTAAAATCGAAATGTCACGTATTTCTTCATCCCATTCTACCTTAATTAACCACAATTTTTGCATAAGAATTTTTCCTTTAACTATAAGAGGATTCACCAATCCAATAGGGTCAAAGCATTGAGCGAGATAAGATAAAATTTTTCTTTTCGAAATGGGACAATCTTGTAGAGGTTGTGAAGGAATAAAGATTTGAAAATTATCTGATGAGGGATTCCACTTCAAGCCGAGAATTTTACATGGGGATTTTTCCAGATTGAAGTCCACTTCTGTGGTTTGAGGGTGATATATATTTTTTAAGAAATCATTTGAGTTTGAACACCATTTGTGCAAGTGAAACCCGTGCTTAGAGAGAAGAGAGGTTAATTGAGAATAAAGTTTAGGTAAATCTTTTTCCGTTTCACATCCCGACAGAATGTCGTCCACATAAGTTTGAGTAAGCAGAGCATCTGATGCTAAGGGATAATCGGAATTATTGAGAGCGATATCATTTAAAACCCGAGTGGCAGCATAGGGAGCAAAGTTTGTTCCGTATGTGATGGTTTGAAGTTCCAAACATTTTAAAGATTGACGAGGTGAGTCGCGCCAAATAATGTTTTGCAGAAAATTTAGGCGAGGATTCATGAAAATCTGCCGATACATTTTTTCAATGTCAGCGGTGAGTACAAACCTAAACGAGCGAAACCTACACAAAATGTCATATAGATCTGGTTGAACTTGAAATCCTTTTAAGGTAACATCGTTTAATGAGAGTCCTGAAGATGTTTTACAAGACGCATCAAAAACCACACGCAACTTGGTGCTGACGCTTTCATTTCTGATTACGCACAAATGAGGAATAAAGTATTTTCTTTCTAACCTACTGTTAGTCGGAAATAGCGGAACATATTTTGCATGACCTAATGACATATTCATCGCTTTATTTGAGAAAGTTTTGTTTTGAGAAATTCCAGAAATATTCAAAGCTGTATTAAAGGTTTTATATCGGGCTGATTAACCAGTTTTTGAGTACAAAACGAGTTCTGACTTCCGTTATCTAGTAGTATTCTTGCTTGGATAGGTCGTCCTTGCGCAGTAAACAAAGTTACTTGAGCTGTGGCAGTAATACGTGGCAATTTTTGGAGGAAAGAGCGGAAAAACTGGATAAATTTTCAGCCGGTAGCAGATTTGCTTGCGAAGTTGACGCTCTGTTTATGTCTTGATAATGAAGTTATAATAAAAATAAAATTGTTGTGGTGAAGTAGGTTTAAGAAAATTTAAATGGCCAGTATAATAACAATAATAATAATAAAGTGGTGATTTAATTTGTACATTGAATAAACGCCAAATGTAATCTCTAAATACAAATTTTAACAAATTGAATTACTAACCTTTCACCACTAATTATATGCCGTCTCGTCCACAATCGGTTGATTAAATATAGGGAGGGTTCTACTATATTGCCTTGTTAACACACCTAAATGCGGCTTGTTTCTCACCTGCTTAATTATTTTCCTTTCTCTAATTAATAAAACAAACAATGTAAAAATTAAATAAATATATAATTAAATGCCTTCTCGAGCGCCATGTTATCTTTGTCCAGGAATAACAAAACCTAAATAATGAACAATAATTTTCTATAAATATCAAAAATTAACAATGTGCAATTAAGTTTATTTACCCAATATATGGATGGTTAGGAGAGGAAAGAAAAGGTTTTAAAGCTAACTTAAAAATATAAAATTTACCACATAAATACCTCAGTATAATGATTTTCTTATAGACAGCTTCCAGTGTTTAATTATGGATGCGGAACGGTCAACCAGTATGAAAGCGTTTCTACATCTTCCTTGCGTATTCTTGTAACGCGATCAACTAGGTATTTGAAGGAATTTTCGATCCACTAAACTTATTGTATTCTTGATGTTTTATTGTATTAAAATTGCATTTTAAGATGAAATTATTTGAATGAAGAGAAACTTGTGTAAATAAGTGACTTAAGAGCCATTTAAAATATAAATATAAGTATGAGTAAATAAGCAAATAAGTGCCTTAATGAGTATAAGAATAATATAAGTACTATAATGATTGTAGTAATGTACGAGTACGTAATTACGTAAGTGTACGTAAGTGCCTGAAAGAGCAAATGCTTAAGCTTTAAAATATAATGAATTGAAAAATAACTTACCACCAAAATTCTGATGGCACCAAATATAAAAATTAAGTAAAACCATTATAACAATGTCTTCTGCTTTAACATTCAGCAGCAAGTGAAGTAAAAATAGAGGCTTTCAGAAACGCTTCTGTAAGTGTCAAGAAGTGGTCACGCATTGCGCGAAATACAATGATCAGTCCAATTTTTAAAGAAATGGAACTATAACTATTTATATAATATTACACCCAAAATATATGTTCTATGAAATGCAATTTAAGTTGCCTTTCTCAATTTTACATGTAAATAATTAAAAACTCCTCTAATTTCACGCCAAATAAATTAATGATCTTAGATTAACGTATTTTTAATACAACCACACAAAAGGTTGTTACAAAGTGGAGTTGAAATTTGATTGCTTGATGGCTGAGGTTTATTTGAATACAGAATGTTCATTTTTGGTACATTACGAAACCGTTATTTTGTGCATTTGAGTAAGAAATTGTGGGTTTATGATGAGTTTGAGAAAACCTAATTTTCATGAACTATTGAAGGACATTTTGTATGTAGCGCAGTGTGATGCTTCTTAGAGCAATGAAAACAAGTTGCACTTGAAGAACAATTTTCCACTTATGCTTTGTGCCTAAACAGTTTAAGCACATTTTTAACTTTGAATAAACTTTAATCTTTCTTGAGGAGATACTTTAAAATTGTGACACCGTAAATTTTATGAGATTTATCGCAAAAAATGCACGAGAGCGTAACTGTCACTTTTCGAGTATAGTGTTACTTTACTACATTTTGAGTTAACTAGTGTTTCATTCCTGAAATGTTTTCTAACACTACATAACGATTTTCGAGAAATTCAAAAATTCTGCTAAATTTGGCAATGTCTTTAAATCACGACCTTCCTCAAACAATTTCTTAGAGCCGAAATCTAGTTTTTTTTTAAAGAAAAACAAGTAATGATTCAAAATTACATTTATCAGAGAGCTTCATGTTTTTAGTGATTCTAGGTTTTCTTACAGGTTGTAACAATTCTCTCAAATTTTGTGAATTACATTTTGTTATACAAGGAGCATTTAACAAATTTTCGAAATGGGAATTAACAATCTTATTTTTGTTTTCATATCTTTGCTCAAGTAATAAAAGAGGTGTAAGAAATTTTCATTAGTCAATGACAATGATTCAATTAAACTAAAAGCTTCACCTTTTACAGTGTTTTTAGATAATAAAAACGTTCCACATTTGAGAATTGTGGGTTTATTATTAACGCATCAAAGACACCTAAAAGCTTAATCGTGCAAATTTCAGTAAAGTTGAATATTAATTTGTGGCAATTTTATATTCAATTGTGTATATAGCTATTTCAATTGAATCATTGTTGTGACTTACAGTGACATTTTGAGGAGATAATTTTTGTATACATTTTTCAATAACTAACGTTGTAAAATACTGATTTTCAATTTTTCACAATCTTCTACATCTGAATTATCTTCAAATTCTAATAAACATGAATCTATCTCGTCTTGAACACATTCGTATTCAGAAAACGCTTCCAATCTTTTTGTCTACATGAAAATTCTTGAACATCTAATGTCAAATTTTGATAGCTCTGCACCCAATTCTGAATACGAGTGATTTTGCTTTTAGCACTTGTGCGAGTAGTTTTAATTGTTTGAAATCCATGACCATTCAAAACAAACAATAAATAACAGAGTTAAATAAATGTGAATGCGTATTTACTATTTGAGAGTTTTCAATAGTTTTATGTAAACAATTTAGTTCACTAACCTTTTCTCATTAATACAAACAAATGATCACTTTAACTTACTGGAATCTTTCGTATGTGGATTTGACTTATGCACGTCAGCTAATAGGAGTTCAACGTAACTGAACTTCAAATCAACCATGTCAATAAAAACGTTGAGATCTTTTACTTGTAATTTTGAGTGGAGATCCGGCTCGATAAGACCTTAACTCTAATTGATTGTAAACATACGTCTCTTTGACCTTATGTTGATGTCACCTTACTACATCAACAGCAGACATTTGGCGTGATCTGTGTGACACTCGCTTAGGTAGAACCCGTTGATTTCCTGTGTTATTTGCATGAACTGTTACTTAAACTGGTAAATTAGGTGTTCAAAATTTTACTTTTAATTTTATGTTAAGATCCCACCTAGTATATCTACTTTTTACAAATTTTTGCATGTAACAGATGTGATAACATAAAAGTTTCATATTTCAGGAGTAGTTAAACATATTTTATTTCAATAACAAGTAAAATTCTATTTATTACGTTATCGGTATGTAACTAAGGCACCAAAGGCACACCAGGACAGTAACTAAGACATAAATTGAATGTGTTCTACCTGTATGATTAGGTTAGTTGAATGATATATTAGTAATAAGGTAGTTGAAAAGAATGAAAATATTCTTAAGCTTCAAAGCAACTTATCATTACTAAAATGTTATCTGATAAGACTGAAACAATCAAGGAACGCTTTTAAAATGGGTAGAGGGTAATCTATAAAAATTTATCAAAATTAATATGGCCACCTACTGAATTATGTTTCAATGATCGGTTACTTACAGGGGGATTACAGTTAATAGGAATTGTATTATTATTTTTATTAATTAATTATTAATTATATGAATTCCGAATGCGGAATGATACAAATGAAAGATAGAATTTTAGTAGTCTTAGGAGGATGCTTTCCTACTGCAATTATAGCACACAAAGGGGAGTGTAATTTATTTATTAATTATTTTTATTAATTAATTAATAATTATATGGTTAATATGAGTTCGGAATGCGCAATGATACAAATGAAAGATAGACTTTTAGTAGTCTTAACAAGTCAATGATGTAAAGGTTAAATTAATTTAATGGATGTGTGATGTGCATGTGTAACTGTTATTGGGTTTTCTTTAGTAATAGTTTATTTTAAATTTAAAGAAAATATGTTATATTCAGCAACATTTGAGAAATTGGACATCCTCCCATTAATTTGTATTGTATTCGGGGAAAAGTATATTACCACTTGTAAAGCTAATAATTCACTTCGAACATATTATCATGAAAATTGCACTTGACATAAAATTGAAAGTAAGATTTTGAAAACTGAATTTACCAGTTTTAGTTATTTACAGTGAATGGGGCGGTTTAAGGTATTTCATTAAACCTTTTCCTATAGCACCCACTATCCACTTCAACATCCTATCCACCACTTTGAACACATGCCCCGAAACAATTTCTTGCTTATGTATTGTTCATCTATCTTGCTTCAGCAAAAACGGACACTAGTTAAAAATAGATACACTTATAAACCTTTTAGCACATTTAGTGTATTTATTTTGACGCACCCTAGCCAAAGCATTCGCTACACTTGTACCTTACTGATGTCCATTCCACTTCACAACTGTTTTTACCACACATAAAAACGTATACTGCCACTAGCTAATATCTACACTTAAACGTTATAGCACATTTTGATGCACCCTCGCCAACCACTACACCTGCCACGTTAGGGGTCCTCGATTGACCAAATTCGGGGTTGGTAATGGTTAGAAACAAAAATCAAATTGAGGAAATTATTTAAAGTATATTTACCGGAATTTTGAAGAACTCGAGCTCTCAGCGCTACAGTTGTAATTACATAGCTACTCTTTTGTGTTCAAACTACCATTTTCCACGATAGATTTTAACCACACCTGGTTAATCAAATGACACATCTCCTTCCTTCATTAAATTCGTTTATATCGGTAACGAGCGGATCATCACGCACAACTTCTTGCATGACGATATGCACTGATAATAAAACAGAATTGAAAAAGCAGGCATATGAAGGCATCGCGTTGTTCTTGGGGAAATGTATTCCTATACATACAAGGCCAGCCACAGCAAAAAAAAAAACGTTGATTAAACGAATGCACAGTAAAGTTATTTCTACATTGCTCTTTTAATGTATATAAAAACTTTCTGTAAGCTTTAAAGAAAATTATCTGCATCAATGCAGAAGTTAAGAATTAGATTTGATATTTACATATAATTGAAAACGTTTTAAATTATTATAACTTTTTTTTTAGCAAAGTACAGGTCGTAGGTTCCAATCCTACTCGAGGTAAACTTTTTATTTATGTATTTAATAAAATTAATAATGAAAACGTTTTAAGTTTACAAATGTTATTTAATAAACATTCAAGGTCCTATGTCTATTTTAAATCTATACATTGCATAGCACGTTATCAAAATACGAATGGGGAATGTCAATTTAAAAAGCTTACTTGTTAAGGTACATTTTTTAAAAATTACATATGAATGAGAGATTGTGGTAATGATTTAAAACAATGAAAACACATTCTAAAGCCTACTACAATAAAAACCATTCATTTATATAAAAACAATCCGTTTATTTGTCTAGAGATCTGAATACATTAAAACCAATAAACCTATAAGTAAATCGATTTTCTTATTTCTTTAGAGATCATTTAAACCTTTTATATAAAAATTTTATTTATTTAATTGACCGAAACATTGGGCATAGTACATCAAATTTACATTGTTAACTCTATTTCTATGCTGCAATTTATATAGCTGTCATTGTTTCCTCTTTCAAGTCCAAGGATAGTCAATTTAGGAATAAAAAGGGCTGAAATTTATATTTTTTTTGGGACGCTGAACATGAATCAGAGGTTTGAAACGTTCAAATTTGGCAATTTTTTAGGTTTTTTGCGTAAATCTCGATAATTATGCATTTTTTCGAAAAGGCCATGCTTTGCAAAAACTCAATTTAAATCTCCTTTATACAAAGGAAAGTCATTGGAATTTTCATTATAACGCCTTCTCATTTGGAGGAAGAAGGTCGATATCGGATAAAATCCTAGGACGGTACTAATAACTAGACGTTTATCGAAAAGTTCCCGCGCCCAAACATAGATATGCAGAGCCAATAAGGAATCGTTTAACCATTATGGGTTGGAGAAGAGAATACCGAAAACCAGTACTTCAAAAGCTTTTTGAAGTTATTTTACTGTCTAAGTCTCTTTAACTTAAAAGAACAACATATACACAACACTTAAACTCTTTATTTTTAATTATACAATACAGTTACTTAAACCTAATACATGTAATTGTGAGATACTTATAACAACATTTTACACACCCTTTGTACAGTTCTGTAAAATGATTCTAGTTAAATCATGGTTGGGTACTATTAAAAGTTATGTTTGTTGTTTTTCCGATTGCACCCAAACTACTCATAAACACACCCTCTGTGTTTAGCAGCGTCTTAAATTCGATTTTCTTCTTTAAAGTACTTGTAAAAGCGATGCGGTAATATGCATTTAAACTCCGTTTCCAACATTATACGTTCCCCATACTTCTCAACATTTCATGCTTCTACTTTACTACACTATTTTTACATATTGCTCACAAACACAGCTTCATCATTTTTGTTTTCAGTATATAACACTTCAAATCGGGTTTTACTTCTTTTACTTGCTTTATTAACGTCTCCAACCTCTTCTTACGCTCCTCCACACCTACTGCTTTTTCTGTACTTTCTCTTTCTACCTTACGTACTAAATATCCGCATTCTAACCCTAACACTCAATCATGGTTTCCAACACTACTTTTTATTCCAGCTTTTTTCAAACATAAAAAGTCATTCTTCTTCCAAAATCGGCGCAGAATTCTAAGTTCATCTTTTTCAAACTCAAAACATCATTTTTCAAGAACACGGGCCAGAATTTATCTAAAGCACCCCTGGATGGTAAGCCTCGTTGACTCAGTACCTATAACTATTGGAAAAGCTACCGTTTTCACCTAAAAGTAGCTGATTTAAGCGGATTATCCACCTTTTTCCATAATATAGAGACTACCCCCTATCAGTACCTTGGCCCATAAAAAATACCCCCAAAGTAGGTGATTTAAGGGGATTATCCAGTTTTTCCATAATATAGAAACTACCCCCTATCAGTACATTGGCCCATAAAAAATACCCCCAAAGTAGGTGATTTAAGTGGATTATCCACCTTTTTCCATAATATAGAAACTACCCCCTATCAGTGCCTTGACCCATAAAAAATACCCCCAAAGTAGATGATTTAATCGGATTATCCAGCTTTTTCTATAATATAAAACTCGTTCTATGGATGCAACCTTCCTATTTCCACGAACTGGGTTTTCTAAACAGATGCAATAAAATTTAACCCCTCACGACCAGATTCCAAGTTTAAATTTCTAAGATAAGTGGATTTCTAAGAAATGGGTTTGACCTAGTTCAATTTAGCCTCAGCTGTGATTAATGAGCTATTTGGCTTATTTTCTGGAGGGGAAACGGTTACCTTTAGTGAGTGACGGTTTCTCTGTTTTGGGAAACGGTTATCTGTCTTTGCGCACCGGATCCGGTTCTTGGGGAAGGGAAAATGATTCTAGTTAAAGCATGGTTGGGTACTATTAAAAGTTATGTTTGTTGTTTTTCGGATTGCACCCAAACTACTCATAAACACACCCTTTGTGTTTAGCAGCGTCTTAAATTCGATTTTCTTCTTTAAAATACTTGTAAAAGCGCTGAGGTAATATGTATTTAAACTCATCCATTTCCAACATTATACGTTCCCCATACCTCTCAACATTTCATGCTTCTACTTTACTATACTATTTTTACATATTGCTCATTGCAATACAAGATTCATCATTTTTTTTCAGTATATAACACTAAATTGATTTTACTTTTTTACTCGCTTTATTAACGTCTTCAACCTTTCTTGCGCTCCTCCACAACTTCTGTTTCTGTACTTTCTCTTTCCACCTTACGTACTACTTTTCGTCATTTCTGCTAATCTATAATCATTCTTGCACACAGTGAGGACTTTTGTGCTAAATATCCGCAATCTAACCCTAACACTCAATCATGGTTTCCAACACAACTTTTTATTCCAGCTTTTTTCAAACATAAAAGTTATAAAACTCAAAACCTTCCCATGAAATTTGTTTTAATTATTTCAGAACAAGCATAAGGGTCAAATTTTTATGAAAATAACTTGATATAAAAGAGGCGACATGTTTCGACAAGATTAATACATTGTCATCATCAGGCACTAAAATAATAACTTAACTAAGTAAGAATTGACAATATCAAGAATACCTACTTAAAATCTAATTCAGTAGAATAAGAGGCTTATTTGTCATAGTAATGATTTAAAAATTTTTTCCTAGAAAACAAATTGTAATTGTAGACAAGATTAAATATACTTACAAAATATCGAACCGAAGTACATTATTAAATTTATATGAGAATTAAAATTTGAAAGGATAACTTGAATTAATCATCCTGGTAAACAGAAGGCACAAAGAGCTGAAGGCTTTTGTCTTTGTTAACAAATATTCTGAAGAGAAGTATTCATAAAAAGGGATTTAACCAAAATAACTGAATCAATACCAACCTTAAGTATTGACAGGTACAAGGTGAATTTAAATGGAATAGCATCGATTAAAGATTCCAACCCATTTTGGAAGTTTTCATCTTACAAATTTGGACAACAATGAATAATATTACGGTTGACCGAGCTACTATGGTCCAAAACTTTTGAAGCTTAACATAAAGTTCAAGAAGATTTCACTTAAGATCTGGTTCAACAGCATGTGTTTAAAACACAATTTGATTCCAAAATACATTCAACTTAGAACTAACGTCAATAATCAGAGAGCTTACAACGCACTACATAAAGGACAAATTCATTGGCTGAAGAATGAAGTCAATCATTGGTATCAGGAAAGAGATAAATTAAATTTTCAACTTTACTTATTACACATCACAATCACTAAACATCTCCATAATTTAGAATTAGACTCATTATTAACCATTACCAAATATAAGGTTGAAGTAATTGGGGTTAAAATGTTCAATAAACTGAAACTTAAACTGGATAACCTCCGTTTTGTTAAAAAAAGGAATTTAATCAAAATCAGAAAACATTCATATAAATAAAACAAGGAGTACCTCTGACACCAATTACTTCAAGTTTCACAATAGAGTGATTAATTTAAGCCATTATCAGTTTAATAATGCTGAGCTGGACATTTTGAATTTAGGTCTTAAATTTAATCCCATAAGTTGGATAATACCCTATTGGATCTTTTCAAAGTAGAATTGGATGTTATCATATTAAATAACTCCTACATACCAGGAATAGATAATTTGAAAGCAGTCTGTTCTAATAAAATTAAAATATTAAAATATTATTCCTTCAGGCCAATTTAACAATCACACGTTGAATGCCATCCAATCTACTTTGAAAAGAGAACAACTTATATGTACAAAAGCGGATAAAGGCAATGCTCTGGTGATTACGGACAAAAAAGATTATTTAGACAAGGTTAAAGAATTCTTAAACTCTAACGATTTTTCCTTGTCTAAGATTAATTTTCAATCATTCAGTAATAAAGTCAGAAAATTTATATCAGACAATAAAGAGATCTTATTTACGGAATTTAAAGTCAAGTACTATAACCTAATTCTGATGAACCCGGTTTTCCCTAGGTTGTTGGTTACCGAAAATAACAAACCGAACTTACTAATGAGACCTATTGTTTCATTTACGAACACACCTGTTTCAAAACTTTATTTAATCAGATTTTACGTTCTTGCTTAGATTTTCAATTTTTACGCTATAAAAATTCTTCAGAATTAGCTAACAATTTAACCAACTTTAATATAGAACAACATTTCAACTCTCTTTCGATATCGTGAACCTTTTTCCGAGTGTACTTTTCGAAGACCAAAATTATCGATGCTTATCTATAACTCTAATATTCCTAATCATTGTTGTGTGTTCCTTAGAGACTGTCTCAAACTGTGCCATAAAAATTTCTTTAAATTTGATAACAATAACTATAATCAACTGTCAGGTTTACCTATGGGCAGTAACCTTTCACCTTTGCTGGCAGAACTTTTCCTTTCCTCTCTAGAATCCAATAATTTTTCAAGAACAATATGATAAATAAACACTTTAAATTATACAGAAGAACGTAGATGATATTTTTTGTTCGATGGAATACACAAGATATTCAGAATTGCTTTGAATTTCTAAATAATTTACATCCTCGGATAGAATTCACCAAAAGAAAGGAGGAATTTTAAATTTTATGGATTTAAAATAACCAGGTTGAAGGATAGGTTGGACATAGAATTGGAAACCCACTACTACCGATCATGTCATACCTTATAATTCTTTCCATTCTCATACAGATCAATTATCAGCTTTCAGGTTTTTCTTTCACAGACTTTTCAACCTTCCTTTAGGGAAAAATTTTAAAAAAACTTAATATCATTTTTGAAATAGCACAAGAAATGAATTTCCGTTGCACATAATTAAAACCTTTACAATAAGTACAAGAAAATCTTCCACACTAGACATCACACCACCTCACCACAATTGATGAAAGGATTCAAAAGTTTGTTTCATTGCCTTACATTGGCCCCTCTTCTTTTTTCAAAAATTTTTAAACAACATAACATACACATTTCATTTAATTCAAAGCATAATTTAAAAACTAGGTTGGTACATACGAAGGATAAAATAGATGTTGATAAATGGGTATATAAACTTCATTGCGGTTCTTGTTTTTACATCGGTCAAACTGGTCAAATTTAAAACGAGACTTTCCCATTACAAATGCATTATGAATAAAATATAGGTACAAAATCTTCCTTTGCGAATCATATTTTGGAATCGGACATTCTTTTGACTCTAATTATAACTTCGACGTTCTTCACATCTGCGATAAAGGTCGGAAATTGGATGTTTTAAGAATAAAGAAATCATTCAACAATTTGATCTTAACCCAGATTTCTCCTTAAACGAAATTTAACTTGAACAGGAATTTGTTGGCCTCAGCTGATTCCATTTAAATTCGACTTACCTTGTACCTGTCAATACTTAAGGTTGGTATTGATTCAGTTATTTTTTACCAATCTTTTTATGAATACTTCTCTTCAGAATATTTGTTAACTTAAAGACAAAGGAGCCTTCAGCTTTTGTGCCTTCTGTTTACCAGGATGATTAATTGTTATCCTTTCAAATTTTAATTCTCATATAAATTTAATAATGTACTTCGGTTCGATATTTTGTAAGTATATTTAATCTTGTCTACAATTACAATTTGTTTTTCTAGGGAAAAAAATTTTTAAATCATTACTATGACTACAGCAGTATAGCCTCTTATTCTACTGAATTAGATTTTAAGTAGGTATTCTTGATATTGTCAATTCTTACTTAGTTAAGTTATTATTTTTAGTGCCTGATGATGACAATGTATTAATCTTGTCGAAACATGTCGCCTCCTTTATATCAAGTTATTTTCATAAAAGTAATTTGACCCTTATGCTTGTTCTGAAATAATTAAAAACAGAATTTCATGGGGAAGGTTTTGAGTTTTATTAGCATCGATTAAAGATTCCAACCCCATTTTGAGTTTTCAAGTTTTCATCTAATACAAATTTGGACAACAATGAATAATAAAAAGTTATTCTTCTTCTCAAAATCGGGGCAGAATTCTAAGTTATATAAAAACTACCCCCTATCAGCACCTTGGCCCATAAAAAATACCCCCAAAGTAGGTGATTTAAGCGGATTATCCACCTTTTTCCATAATATAGAAACTACCCCCTATCAGTGCTTTGGCCCATAAAAAATACCCCCAAAGCAGGTGATTTAAGCGGATTATCTAGCTTTTTCTATAATATAAAACTAGTTCTATCAGTACCTTGACCTACTCTCAGATTTCTAAGAATTGTACTTGGATGCAACCTTCCTATTTCCACGAATTGGGTTTTCTAAACAGATGCAATAAAATTTAACCCCTCACGACCAGATTCCATGTTTAGATTTCTAAGATAAGTGGATTTCTAAGAAATGGGTTTGACCTAGTTAAATTTAGCCTCAGCGATGATTAATGAACTATTTGGCTTATTTTCTGGAGGGGAAACGGTTACCTTTGTTGATTGACGGTTCCTCTGTTTTGGGAAACGGTTATCTGTCTTTGGGCACCGGATCCGGTTCTTGGGGAACCTACCACATCCTGGCGGTTAGGACCGTAATACGAGCCCACGTAAGCATAATCTTTTTATTACAATTTAGTCAATACAAGAACCTTGATATTAGCATAGACAACAATCCCATCATTCTTCTTGTTTCCATGACCCGTTTAGAATTGGTCCTGCAGGTTGATTTAATAATTGATTTAACACCTTGGCTCGACTACATTTCGATCGGATGAGGTCGGATAAGATCGGGATAGCCTGTAGGTTAACACATATGGTCTTGACAGTTAAATTGCTTGGAGACCTTGAAAATTTCCAACTACACAACCAGATACTATATGCATAATATTTAGCCAATACAGGAACCTTGATATACGTTCAGCATAGACAACAACCCTCTTGTTTCCACGAATTGATTCTAATGTTAGAATTCAGTAATAGGAACGCTTATTTGCTATTTCCCAGAATTTTACCTACAAGGAATTCTAAAATTTGACTTGATTCCTTAACATTGTTTCCCTAGATGGATAGGGTGGGGTATAACCACAGAAATAGTTTGCATCAGAGGATGTAGCTTTACATGAAATAATACACTGAAAATAATATATACTTGCATTTTATTGTAAATATTACAAACTTTTCCCCTTTACTTGTAACCCCTATCAGCACACAATTTCATAAACCTTTTACTGTTATTGTCTTACATAGTTATTGTACAAAAAATGTACATTCGTCAAATCACAATTACAAGTGGTTTGTGTATGAAAGAAACAAGCAGTTTTTATTTTAGATAAACCTGCTTGCTCTTCAATTTCTATAACTTACTGTCTCAATATCTTTCGAATGTAATCGGCTTTTTCTCGCCCTTTAACGTACACATTATCTGTTACCGATATTAGTTCACGAAGTACACGTGGAAAGAGATGTGTAGAGGTATATCCTGATCCCTATTTGATGCAGTGATGATTATTGATTAACCAGATAGCTTGTCGTTGAAAATTCTACATCTAAGACGTGCCACGGAAATGGTGGTTTGAACACAAAATGGACAGCTTGATTTCCATTATATATTGCTAGCTCTTTGGGTGTAAATACATGTTTTGCCGTTTTGAACCCCTGCACATCAACTATTACAGTAATCTTCTCTGGAGCGTGACCCCGTACCTAAGTTTTAACTACTTATGAGTACTCGCAAAACATCTGCACAATTTTCAGAATCGCTTGAAACACAATTTCAGAATTTTAAATGCACAAGAACGCATGTGTAGTTACTAAACCGCACAATTCTAAGCATAATTTTCTCTTTTATGCAAGTGTCAGACATCTATTTATAACTTAAACTAATATCTACTTGCTCTTCACAGCACTTTAGGTTTACCGTAAAATTATACATCATGATTGCACTCTCCTTATATAGCTGTATCAGTTGCATTCGGGGTTAAAGTATGGATAATATCGGACAAGATTGGACAGGATTGGGACCTTGAAAATTTTCTTTGATTTCTCTGAATTGTAATATGACGTGACCTTGAAATTTAAAGCAAATGGTGGAGGTAGCTGGTGAAACCTATGTCTCTTTAACTTGAAAAAGAACACCATATTCACAACACTTAAAGTATTTATTTTTTAATCATCATACTGTTACTACCGCGGTATGAAGTATCCGGCATTGGACCTCCAGATCGTTCCAGGAGTGATTTTATTGCTGCTTGCATGACTTTTCCACAACTGCACTACGATTAAACACTGTTTTCGAAATGAGCATGTTTACATATGGTTGGATGAACTAAATGTTATGTTTGTCGTTTTTCCGACTGCACCCAGACTACTCATCAATACATCCTTTGTATTCAGCATCGTTTTAAATTCCTCAATTCGATTTTCTTCTTCTTTAAAATACTCGTAAAATCGCTAAGGTAAAACACATTTAAACTCCCCTGTTTCTAACAATATACGTTCACCATACTTCGTATTAATTACTATCACATTTATAACTTTATGTTTTTGTGGTATCTCTAGGTCACATGCGTTTTTATAGAGTTTGCTAATCAACTGATCTCAACACACTGCGACTTATATGTCCTTGACTCTGAAGCATCAGTCTGAACAATGGATCGCCTTTGTTCTTGAAAGTTGATTTCCCGGAATCGAGCCTGAAATGGTGGGGGTAGCTGGATAACAATCTATTTTTAGAAATTATAACTCGGTCGGAACAATAAATCGCCTTTGTTATTTTCTCAGAGGTGTGAGCTTGAAAATTGTAAGCGTAGACTTTGAAGCGTCGGCTTGAACAATGGATCGCCTTTGTTCTTGAAAATTGATTTCTCAGAATTGAGCTTAAAAAAGGTGGGGGTATTTAGATAACAATCTATTTTTAGAAATTATGACTCAGTCAAAACAATGGATCGCCTTTGTTCTTTTATCAGAGATGTGACCTTAAAAATTGTAAGCATAGACCTTGAAACGTCGGCCTGAACAATGGATCGACTTTGTTCTTGAAAATTGATTTCCCAGAATTGAACTTAAAAAAGGTGGGGGGTATTTAGATAACAATCTATTTTTAGAAATTATGACTCAGTCAAAACAATGGATCGCCTTTGTTCTTTATCAGAGATGTGACCTTAAAAATTGTAAGCATAGACCTTGAAACGTCGGCCTGAACAATGGATCCCCTTTCTTCTTGAAAACTGATTTCCTAGAATTGAGCCTGAAAAAGGTGGGGGGTATCTAGATAACAATCTATTTTTAGGAATTATGATTAACTCGACCAGAACAATGAATCACCTTTGTTCTTTTCTCAGACGTGTGACTTTGAAATGGCGGGGGCGGTTACCTGTGTTACGAAACAGCTGACTGTTTTGGGAAACGGCCCCCCTGCTTTAGGAAACGGCTACCTGCTTTTAGGAAACGGCTATCCGTTTTGGGAAGCGTCTACCTGTATTTGGGGAACGGAAGCACTTGAGGTTAGTGTACTTTGCTGGGGGGCGTGGCCTTACAAAGTAAACTTCCAAGAATTGCTTGATGACCTTGAAACATGCTTAGCATGGACAACAATCTGTATGATACCTCAAAGCTTGAGACAGAGGTCAATGAACTTCCTGGAATTGATGGGGGGTGTGACCGTGAAAAGAATCAAAATTTGATCTAGAATAGACCTTGAGTTCTTGGTGCATCCTGCTACATACCCTCAATTGTGTGTGACTTTGACAAACGAGAAGGTTGATCACGTAACCTCGAAATCCTAAGAAGACTTTAAAGCGGGGTGTGTGTATGTTAAGAACATTGACAATGAGAGTGACCATTTCCTACCACGTGACCTTGAAGCGGACAATCTGTACGGAAGAATCACCTTGAAAACTAATCTAATAACTTCTAGTGCCTTTTTCGAACCTAGTTACTTCAATGACCTTCAGGAGTATACTTTGATGAGGGCAATGTGTATGATGACCCTGAAAAACCATGCACACAAAGATGACCTTGAATAATATGAAATTTGAGCGGCCTTGACCTTGAAAATCCTAATAGACTTTGATGTTTGAAATGTGTATGTGACCTTGGAAACCAATCTGGTGACTTTCCTAGTGACTTTTTCAAATCTGGTTACTAGGGAATGTGAATCCCTATACCTTGAAGAACATACACAGGCAGCGTGGGTCCATTGAAAACCTTGACATAGGTAGTCACCGTGTACGCAGGTAATTTCTACGATGACCTTGAAGGATAGGTAGGCAATGTGAGCGACCTTGAAAACCATGTACTTAGACGTAGACAATGTGATCACTTTGAGGACTACACCTCGATGCAGGTAATGTGTACGATGACCTTGAATCGGGGTGCGCGTACGTGCAAATAAACCTTAAGACAGACAATGAGAGCGACTTTAACCATTTCCTTCCACGTGACCTTGAAGGGAACAATATGTACGGGAACGTCAATAACCTTGAAAACCAATCTAGTAGCTTTTCTAGTGCCTTTATCACATCTAGTTAATTTAGTGACCTTGAGGAATATACTTTGATGCAGGCAATGTGTATGATGACCTTGAAAAACCATGTACTTAGACGTAGAAAATGTGATGACCTTGACGAATATACTTCGATGTATGCAATGTGTACGATGACCTTGACCTTGAAAATCATTGAGCTTGAAATTAAAATTTCCCGCCAAAAGTGCGTTAGGATCGGCCTTGCTATTCTAGTAGTGTGCTCTATGTAATACGTTCAGCCTATAAGGTAAATCTAGATGGATTGATACAATTGATACCGTAGCGATAGATTATAACAACCGTAAGCATAGAACTACTGGAATTAAGCCTAAATATGTTGGTAATTATGCAAAGCTAGAGGCTTACATTTACATAAAAACATTCGGTATGAATCTATATTGCGTGGGTGACGTAGTACGAATCAGTAAATTTAAAGGTATCTTTGCCAAGGGATACACACCCAATTGGTCTAGTGAACTATTTAAGGTTATGAAGGTTTGCATTACTTTCCCCACTACGTACATCTTGGAATATATGAAAGGAATACCTGAACTGGGATGGTTTTATGAACACGAGTTACAGAGAACAAAGCATCCTGTTGAGTACCTGGTGGAAAAGGGATTCGCTCCAAGAATCATAAGTTATTCGTAAAGTGATGATATCGTTTTATAAGCAGACATTTAACTCATAATTTGTGAAATAAATTACTTATATAGTCTTAGAAATAGTTTTAACAAGGAATGTAGCTTTTACATGAAATAAAACACCAAAATATAATTGCATTTTATTTTGGTGCATTGAGTATTACATCAATCAACAATGTTTTTCTAAAACTTGATTATCTTATACAGTAATCCTAAAGTACATTTAAACTACTTGATGGTCGCATTTCTAAAATCTGATCCAAGTGTCCGTCCCAAGCAGGAATTTGTACTTGTCTCACTTTTATGAACGTTTTCTGTAACTAAGTTGTAAATTGTGTGGTGCTCCTCATTTCTCTACGGCAACCAAGATACTTGCAAACAGCAACCAGCTAGGATAAATGTGTTATTTTGACCTGTTTCTCCAGGAAGCGGCTACCGGAAAGGGGCTTCCTGCTTCTGGGAAAAAGGGTACTTGTTTTTGGGTATCGGTTTTCGGTCTGCTTTGATCTGTATTAGAGCTGTTTTGACCTGTTTTTTAAAAAAATGGGTACTGGTTTTTTGCTGTTTTGAACTGTTTTTGGAAAGCGGGTACCGGTTTTTGACCAGTTTTGAGCTGTTTTTGAGCTGCTTTAATCTGTTTTTGGGAAACGGATAGCTGTACTTGGGAAAGGGACTCTCATTTTTTACCTGTGCTTATTTATCATCAATGAGATCTCTACATTCATACTATTACTAGACAATAAATTGCTTATATACATTTAAAATATCTAAAACTACACTTACATCGTTTATGGAACTATAAATTTTTCTCACAATACACTTATCTAGCTTAATTGTTTACTAACAATATTTTGTACAGTTTAGGTGTAAAACAGGAACAATGCTCTCAAGGAATGCTTTAAGTATTTACAGGCATTACTGTGAGCCCCAGGGACGTGTATCTGTAACCCTTTTATCATCACACGGATTTAGAACCACCCTGTTCTGCCTAATGGTGAATACTAAATGTTGGTGTCGTTGTGCAATTTGGTAATCAAATAATGTAAAACTGTAATCTTCTATGGCGTACATTTTCGCACGCAATCCCACAAATTCCTTCGTGATAAGACCATCGTTCTCATCTTTCATCAAGCCTTGAATTTTTTTATTTACTATACAGGAATACCAAAAATATTGTCAGGAGCATAATCGGATGTATTGAATTTTTCAATATTCTCTTTCATGGACTCATAATATCGGGTACAGAGAACTCATAAATCAAGTTATCTGTATCAGTATACATGAGTTGCGATTTGTTTCCGAATTTTGGTAGCACATAATTGTAATGGAAGTCGTTCAGGAAAGTTTCAGAAATGTCTAGAACAGCAATTCCTGCATATATGGATTTGTTTAGAAAAACTTTCAACTTGTTCATTTTGATAATTACCATATCCTTATCGAATATGGAAATTTGGTTTAGAAATATGTGGACCAGCACCATATTTACCCTTCCACCAAACGAATACTTTTATATTTACGCACATTTTGCATTAGTTTACCGAAATCACTGTTGATCCTTAACCTTTAATGGCTTGCTTGCGGAATGTATTGTTGATTTCGATATATTTTCGTAACCAGGGGGACTGTGTAAAACTCAACATTCTATTTAATGTTGTCAATTTTAAACCAAGCGCCAAATATATCTTCAGGTCTCTATAGTGAACAATGCAATTACGTTTCGGCTACAATATTAGTAATAACTGTTTTAAATTGGAACCAGATGGAGCCAAATGTACTGGTGCTAGCGGGAAGTTACTATGGAGCTCGTGCAATTCCAGGGGATAGTCGAAATCACAGTCTACAGTGTCAGCGATGTATGAATCATCTGGAGTATTTAGTAAGAATTCAAGATTCGGGTTATCTGCAAAGGTAAACTCTCTATATGTCCAGAATTGCTGCATAGATTCTCCATAAAGGTTATCAATATTAAAGTACATTAAATAACTCGTTGGGGTAGTGGGGTCATAGTTATTATTATTAGCCTTTTAATAACGCTTGGAGCACTGTGCTACTCCGCCCCTGATACCACTTTCAAAGAATATGACCATATCGATATCAGTGAGCAGTTCTAATTTAACTTGTGTAATTTTTAGCATAACATCAAATGCTAGTCCGGGGGCTGTGTAATAATGCAGGGGTCCAACTGATACCCACCTAAGCAAGTTACGCAGAAATTTTCAAATATGTCAGCTAACAATAACACATCTGTTTTTAAATATCAATCTGAATATTGTCCTAATGTTATTACCGCAAAGATGTTCATGACTTGAATCGCATGTAAATAGTTTTCATCACCTTCGTTAACAAGGTGAGTATAACATGCTTTCCATGAATGAATGTATCGATATGGGGAGACACCCTTGCGCACTCACAGTTCAGCGTCGCTACTACACGCTGATCTAGTAATCAGCTTTTTATCATTATCTAAGTAAGAAGCTAGCTTATCAATACTACTACTGATAAACTTAAAAGAATCTAGAAATCTAAAATTTTGTTGGAATTATCTACAGTCTTGGTAAAGGATATATACTTCTGTTTGTTTAACGGTAAGAGGAGCACTTCTCCCGGAAAACCCATAGCTAGCACTCGAATGAGGAAATGAGCATCATAAGCACTCAAGTTATGGAATACGACAGGGACAGTATGAGTGTCTTTAAAATTTAAGTTGCAATCTTGATGTGCCGCACCCCGAAACTTCCCCGTCAAATGGTTATTGTCTATAACCTTGACATCTGTCGGTTGAAAAGCTCGATTGCAAATATGACAGACAATAGCGTTTTCGAAATTATCAATCTTGTCATAAGTCAGCACCTCCATGGCTACGATGGTATTGAGGATGCTGTTTGCCCAGTTTGCAATATTTTGTTTCTCTGATAAACTATTGTATACAATCCCCTGCCATGTACAAATGAAATTGTGATAACGACTCATCACAAAGCATTTAAGGTAATATGCAATGCTAAGGGTACGTGTTTATCACATATACGAGTGTTTTCGTCATCAGCAGTTACACATTTCTCTAAAATGCTTTTGAGGTCCGCGTATAGGACAAATGTGCTGTGTCTTAATGTAGACACAACTTGGGATAATACCTGTAAGTTGGTATTAAGTTAGTTGCTTTTATAAAATGTTATACCGTTTGTACTTGTATTCTCGTGTCTAATTATTTTAATAAAAAAAATCTGATGTGTGCAACACATGACCTCACAATAAAATGTAATTAATAATTTAAACAAGCACAAGTAAAATTTAAAGAATTTGATGTGCTTTATAACTAGTGTACTGTGTTTTTTTTTGCTACTAAAAATTTTGTAGTTTTTTTATATCATTAAGTTGTTAAATTGTTTTATTAAAAAAATTGTAATACTTCGACAAAAACAATTAAATATGACGACCAAGACACATTATCTTAAATTTAAATTATTATTTAAATAATAATTTATTTAGTTCTTAAATTGGAAGCGCGTAAATAAGTGAATAAATTTTTATAAACATATTAATCCAATTGTTACCCATATGTTTCTATTCATGCGGTTATCATTTTTACATTTATTCTATAGTTAACTTTCTTTGTTGAGAAAACAACAGTTGTTTATCTAATTCTTAAATAACATAAATTCTTCTTAGTAATAGAAAAAGTAATTAGAATTCTGACATTTTAAAATTTATCATAACGTGTAAAAATGCAAACAAAATCCGAAAATTTTTGACCAACGGGGCAAACATTTTTGTTTTCAAAAAATGGTCAGAAATAGCTCAAAACGGTTAAAAATGCAGAAAAAATTTGACCAAAGGGCCAAAATAGTTTTTTTCTCAAAAATCATCTCAAATGGTCAGAAATGTTTCAAAACGTGTAAAAATGCAAAAAAAAATTTCGAAAATGTTTGACTACAGGGCCAAATTTTATTTCAAAAACCGTTTCAAATGGTCAGAAATGCCTCAACACGTCTAATAAGATAAAAAACCTCGTACATTATGCGTCTTAAACCCGAGACGCCGGGACATCAACCAAACTTAGTCACCTACGTAAAGACCTGCCGGTTTGCTACGAATAGCCGTTCGTATTTATACACTCTATAATAGTCGAAATCTGGAATTCCATTTTGACTAGACGGATTTCGCTCAAAAGTTCATCATTCCGTCTACTCATGGATCCGAACCTGGGTACCAAATTTCATGACGATCGGATTATATTTATGGACGCTATAGCGCTGGAACACATACAGTCAGACATACATTTTGAAACTCTCATGTTTGAACCTCTTGTTTTCCAACTTACGGTAAAGCAATTTTTTAAGTATGATAGCTCATTTTAAAGGCTTCCCACAGCGAATAATACACAAATTTCTAGCTATATTTACTCTTTTAATGTGTGTAAATAGGCACCACTAAATTCAAATGATGTATCAATTGCTATGATTCAATATTGAGAAAAGTATATGAATTAACATTATCGGGGTAGCCAAATCATGTATCAGAAGAAGAGCTAAAACCATTTTGGCAAAAGAGAAATGAACTTTCAATAGAAAACAGTTGTATCTTGCTAGGTAATAAAGTAATAATCCCAGAGTCATTACAATAAGATGTTTTAACCTTGTTTTATGAACAGCATATGGTAATTGTTAGAACTAAAACAGCATGCAATATCTATCAAGAAACGCAGATTTTTTCTAACAATAGTACACTCTTACCATGGCCGAATAGATGTCATGTAGAATTTTTTAATAAATTTAAATACACATTTTTGTTATTAGTAGATCAAAAATCAAAGTGGATTGATGTCACATTAATGAAATAAATAAAGAAATATTTTCTATATTTGGATTACTCGTGGGATCAGTATCTGATAACGGTCCTCCTTTCAATTCTGATCAGTTCATAAAATTCTGTCAGTCTAACGGAATTAAACCAGTTAGACGCCCACCGTATCATCCACAAAGTAATGGTCTAGCAGAAAGAAGTGCTCAACAGTTAAGAATGGTTTAGATAGATCATTATTTTTTGAAAAGGGGAAAGAGTAGAAATGTGTTCTTACCGGAACACTCCTACCACAACAAAAGGTTTTGCTCCATCTCAGACTATATTTAAAGTTAAAGCAAGAGCTAGATATGATTTTATTAAACCAATTTTTGGAAATGTACACTTAGAACTGAATGAAAGTAGTTTTAAGAAAACAAAATTGTATTCCCTTAATAATAATGTATATGTAAAAAATATGCAATGAAAGTTTGGAAAAAAATGTAGTATAGTAAAAGTGCTTAGTTACTGTACATATTTAGTGCAATTAGGAGGTAGCGTAAAAATTATTCATGCTAACGACGTTCGTTTAAATAAATGAGAGAACATAATAGTGAAACCAACTGAAACTGTTGTCCCTAATGTAAGCGCTAGGTATAATGCTAGTATAGAAACACAGCATGTAACACAAACGCCTGCCAAAACGTCTAACAGTGATACATTTCAATTTGATGTAAATGATACATTGCTACTGCCTAAAATACCCCTGTTATATCTAAAGGCACACAGCAATTGCAGTATAAATCTGAAACCATTATTCGTAATACTCCTAAAGACGATCAAAACAAACACGTTTTGGTAGGTTAATAAAGCCGCCTACAAAACTTGATTTATAAGTGCTTTTAAATGAGGTGAAGAAATGATGTGTTTTAATGTAGACACAACTAGGGATAATAACCTGTAAGTTGGTGTTAAATTAGTGGTTTTCATAAAATGTTATACTGCATGTACCTGTATTCTCGTGTATACTTATATTATTAAAAATAAAAACTGCCCCTATCAGTAAGTGACAAAATATTTTTAAATGGATTTTTCTGTCAGGCTTCTCCAAACAAAAAAGTCAATTTTCTCGAAAACGGGCCAGAATTAGCCAAAAGTAAATTAAAAAAAAAACCCAACACCCCGCTCGGCTTATTTACGTATCTACCACATATTTATTTATTTATTTATTTCTATTTCTTGCTCAAAACAACAGAGAAATTACTCCATTCATAGTTTTGAGTACTATTTCAAATTTAAAATTAAATAATATGTAATGATAGTATATCTGTATCTTACTTACCACACGTTCAACATAAAGGCCAGTCTTCTTAAAATCGTGGCAATGACAGGCCAAATAATTCCAGATCAATGCAATGCGATTTGTATAATTTATTATAAGTTGATAGCACGCGGGTAATTGGGGAATTACCGTGTGCGATCGTTCTCGTTTGTGGGACTTTAACCAACATAAATTTTGCTCGCGTTCTATGATCAGGGACGTTAGTATCAATTAATAAGAGTAAATATGGAGAATTAATGGCATTATTAAGTAATTTAAATAAACATAATAATGCGTCATCGCGTCTACGGTCGCTTAATTTCCTAAAATTATATAAATTCACCAAGTCGTCCTAATGATCAAAACGAGGACATAAACGTGTAAGCCTAAACTGAAGGCAACGTAAAAATCTGATTTTTTATCATTTTAATTGCACTAATGTGTTTGTTTGAATATGGTGACCAAATGATAGAAGCATATTCAAGCTTAGACCGCACTAGAGTATGATATAGTACCTAGTATGTTTTAAAATTTTTAAATGATTGCAATGACCTCAAAACAAGTCCTAAATTAGAATATACACTCTTGATGGTTTCCTGAATATGATAATCGAAAGTTAATTTATCATCGAATACCACTCGAAGATCCTTATAACAACTGACGACTTCTAGGCACTGTCCCTGTAAATTATAACTAAAATTAATACTTCTTTTTTGGGGGAAAATTTTATAAATTTGCACTTCTCCACATTTAGTACCAAATCGTTACTAATCGTCCATTGTATTATTGAATACAAATCACTTTGTAATCTTAAACAATCTGAGCAAGATATAATTGTATTACTTATTATAAGATCGTCAGCAAACAGTAAAGCATTACCAAATTTAGTAACTCCGTCCAGTTATTAGTTAATAAAATGAACAGGAGGGGGCCTAAATTTGACCCTTGTGGTACTCCAGGGGGTACGTTGAAAACTTTAGATAGGATGAGAAAAACTTTGTACTTGTATTCTCGTGTATAATTATATTATTAAAAAGAGTATACATCATATATCAAACTGCCCGTATCAGTAGGTGACAAAAATATTTTTAGGTGGATTATTCCGTCGGGCTTCTCCAAACAAAAAAAAGTCAATTTTCTCGAAAACGGGCCAGAATTAGCCAAAACTAAATTAAAAAACCCCCAACACCCCGCTCGGCTTATTTACGTATCTACCACATATATCAAACTGGGGAAGTCCAGATTTTTCAATCAAAGAAAGTCAATTTTATCGAAAACGGGCCAGAATTAGCCAAAAATAGATTTTAAAAACCTCCATGGACGAACACCCGCCGTCATATATACCACATATTTCAAATTGGGGGAGCTACCCGTAATAGAAAAACTACCGCTACCCGTAGGTGACAAAATATTTGATGATGCTGCCACTATAATTTTTAGCTATGACGCGACCACCTTTTTGGTAAGGACATGCACCGACTATGTTTAGCTATGACCTTTTAGTGAGGACATGAACCGACTATTTTTAGCTATGATGATGATGAAACTGCCTTTTAGCGAGGACGCGAAGCAGCTATGTTTAACAATGATCAGACCCCTGTTTTTACCTTGCAACTGGCAACGCCGCATGACTTTTAGACGTGGAAACACAGTACAATGGTCTAGAATACTCATAGCTATAGTAGTAAACTTTTCTAGATTTGTTGATTTTAAATACTTTTTTTTAATAATTGTGGTCATGGACAAGCTAACCTTTGCTTGCCGTTACCGTGCTAAAGCACTCAGGAATATTAGTAGGATGGATAGGAGGGTATTGATTTGCCCAGAGATGTCTTTGAACGGCTACCATAATATCATAAATGAGACGAAAACAGTAAGTTTGGAAATCAGAGTTTAGAAGCCGCGTGGGGAATGTGGATTGTGGCCTTTGATACGATAATTAGAGATTTTTATTGAACTGAACTGAAACTATTCTTCTATACTCAAGGGACTGTATGTCAATAACAGGTCATTAATAAGCCTAATCGCTTTTTTTTTATACGATCAAGATATCGAGAGCATATTAGAGAGCCGAAACTCCCAGGTGAGAATTACATTCTATGTAAAGTCGAATTTGGCATTTATACAGCAGAAAGAGGCGTCAGTAGGTAAAGTACTGCTTACGTCTGTACAGAAAGCCCATCTTACGAGCAGCTGCTTTAGTCGCTGACGGTGATGGTCAACCCATGATACATTTGAGGATATAGTCATTCCTAACATAGCAATAGAGCCTGAAAACCTAAATCAAAGCCATTCATGCTTACAAGAGGAAACGATCAATCTTTTTTTGGCGGGCATAAAGCGACACAGCGTTTTGTTCCAGATTTTATGCCTTGATTTGGGATAGCAGGTTGACTACTATTATGAGTAGACTTAGATGAACTACAAGGAAGTGTTGTCATCATAAAAGCATCTGGTCGGATTAATCGCTGAAGAAGACTGACCGTATAGGTCAGTCGCCTTATTGGGGCCATGCCTACTAACGATCGATTCAAGGAGTTTCTACCGAAATTGGTCTCATAGTGTATGTGAAAGGGGTGAATAGGGGTACATATTGCCAAGGATTATTAAGACACAATATAATCCACAAAAAGATTGGTTTCTTCTACAGCAGAAGAAATTTCTACTCATGGGTTTAGCTAAAGACCAAAATTCCTTCTACCCAAAGTAGGTGTAGCTAGTTCATTGAATTTTTGTTCTTAAAACCTGCAAAGAACACTTTTGCATGTATCTCTAGCACCAATGTATTCTGCATGACTCTCGACTGTTTTATTAGATTTCCGTTTAATATAAAATTTATTTATTTATTATATTACATCGGAACAAGCTTTCTAAAAGTAATGTTTGGGACGAGAATATCCTGTACGATTTTTTTTTGGGAATGTATAACTCCGTGGCCATGAGCAGGACTACAGATACGGAAATAGAAATGTCTGGTGATGAGGACGACTTAAAACAACATTCACTCCAAGGAAACGTTGCAAAAGAATCCCGTAGATCGCTCCGTTTAGCTGTCTTACAGCAGAACAAGGTTCTACCATGGTTGCAAACAACAGAAGAATTAGGGACAGTACAAGTTATTTCTATTAGGCAATGGTCAGGTAGGCCTAGTGGTAAAAGAACCGAAGTTTCACAAACAAGTGAGAGAAGAAAGATCCAAAAGATGTGGAGCATGGTTAGGCTTATCATTGATTCTTGTGGGTTGAGAAATCATTTTCGTGAAATCACAATGTAATAGCAAATGCTTCTGTACTATGACCAACAGGATTAGTAGAAGATGAATATTGTAGCCAATTAGAGTTATGAACATTTAACCCTCCCACAATTCAGATATCTCCAAATAGAAACTGAGACAGAAGATAATATTTGGGAAATTGCAAGTCAAGTGAAGCGGAGTTTTCAGATAGAAACAAAATGTCAGGTTGTAATTGTTCAAGACGTTGGTGAACAGCATTCAGATAAGACATGTTGCTGCGAAGGTTACAAAAATCGATACGAAAGTGAGTACTTTCAACGACCAAGGTCGCTTGGGCCCTGACCTTTCGGACGATCGGAAGGTGTAGGATTTTACGCCCGGCATTTATTGTCCTACAAACCACAGCTTTCTTTTTTGTTTTAATCTTTGACTTTCAATCCGATATGAAGACAGTGAGGACGAGAGGAAGAGTAGGATGAGAATAGATTAAAAATAAGAAAAGGGTGTTGACAGCCCTTACCAAGCTCAGAACGGACACCCAATGTTAAGGAGCCCATGGTAAGGGTAGTATCTCTCCGGCTGGCATGGGGTACACATGCTTCCCCCCTTAACTGAAATGATGTCAACGAAGCAGAGCAGACTGCAGCAGGGAATGATACTGTGGAGAGGCGCCCGTTTCTCCATAGGCGCTTTAACGCTTAGTACCAAGCTTGCCCCTGACAACACTCAGGTATCCCATCGCGCAACCTCTGCAGTACGTCAAACTGCTAAATGGCCTTGTGATTGGGGGATTTTTTATAGTGTCTACCTTCCTCACACTTCAAGCGATTAAGCCTAGGCCACCGATCACTACCTGTACGATGTTCGCTAGCCACTCCCTGCTACAGTCGATGAAGTACAGAAGTGCGGTATTGGTAGACGGTTAGCGTTCAGTCGTCTAAAGATAGGACATCCTGGGTTTGCCACACCCGTATACCCGTATACACGAGAAATGGAAGCATTTTCTCGGCCTTCGCTGGGAGCCTGCAGAGATCAAGGGTTGAAGCAAGAGTACTCCGACAGGAAAGAGTTAAAGTAAAGACAACCACTCAAGACTAAATTAAAAAGTAATCTTACAGCAAAGAGGATGCGGGGTTGCCATACCTGTTTTCGCTAGAGACTCTACGTGGATACTGTTGGTGATAAAGGGTAATATATGTTAATTTGATTATGTAGTGTTATGTAATGATGACATGTGTTAAGAATTTATTGTTTACTAATATATTAAAATATTTTTACTAAATAAAAAATAAAATAAAGATAAAAAAGTTAGACATTAAATTTTGAGATATTTACTTTTATTTTTTTCACATGCTGCCCAGACCTTACTACTATACGCTTTAAATTAGCTAGAAAAGTACTTAGCGTTGCTAACGCATTACTTGGGCTACTTGTATGGTGGTTTTCGCCTTTTTACTATTTCTTTAACTTATATTTCGTCATCGTCAAGGACCCATACCACCTCTACGTTGACTGAACTATCACTGTCATGCTATTTTCTTTTTCTGTCCCATCAACTAGTACTCTAATATGGCGAATTGTGGTACGGTGTAGAGATGTTCACGTAAAAAGTTAAGTAAGTTTGTACTTAGTATTGAAGGTGTGCAAGATTGTATGAAAAGAAAAGTTAGTAAATCGCAGTCAATAGTTGTTAAATTTGTTAATTCGACAACGGAACTAAGAATATCAGAAAGAGCGGAAAAGAAAATTAGATAGGTATACAAGTTTGCAATAGGAAACAAAGGAATGCTATGATTTGGTTAGAAAACTACCACAACACTTAACAACATTTTAACTTTCTACCAGAGCTAATACTTATTCACCCAATTTTAATTTACAACTGCACCGTCAACCTTTTCCCGTACATATTAACAAGTTGACAAAAGTGAGAATATTCCCTTTACATATCGTAGCGTAGCAGTGGGATTCGGCTATAAAAAAGACGGATGTTACTCTCAAGTTAATAGTGTATTCATGAATATTAACAAAAATAAATGAAATAATATTCTGTGACATCGAAACCAAGCAATCAGAAACTCTGTTAGAACAAAATATTATACCTGTTATAGTTGAAAATAAGTTATACAGGATGTCCGAAATTACAACATAAAACCAGAGATACCTTGGGCCAAAATTAAATAGCAAGGGAGGGATACAAGGTGTACAGTAAATAATTTAAAATAGTTTTGGTCGTAACACTCTTGACATTTGGTATTATTTTTCATGTACCGCATAGGGGGTGCCGCTTATCGGAAGTTCCATGTAAATAAAACTCCGAAACTTCTTGATCAAGCCTCGTATACATATTTTGATAAAAATTGTTATAAAATGGGCCTACCGCTTAAAAAAGGTATAGCTATTGAAAGTTGCTAAAGTTAACCATGCAAGGGATACTCGCTAATTTATTATCTCATGCTTGGGTAATTTTGATACTCACTTAATTCTACCTAAATTGCTCTAACATTAGTTAATAAATTAGCAAATACATCTTAGTTTTTATTCCTCGCAAGAATTTTTTTTCATTTAACGCAATTTCGTCCGTTACTCAATAGGTGTAGACTCTGCTGCGGATGAGCCTTTCCCGGCACCCACTGAAGATTTCTTTTTTGTATGATGTAATATTGTATTAGTTGACTTGATCGGCCTATTACCGTAGTTTTTGCTTTTTGAGCACGACGTTTCGGAAGGGGACTCTGCTTTCGTCACCAGGCTTAGTCCTGTCAAGGACTGTTCTCGCACTTGAGTCAAGTTCATATGTTTATGATTTTTTTCCCAAGCAATTGACTACTCTCAGATTCGAACTTGGTGGCTTTCACTTACAAGTCTGACACTTTTATCTCTGAGCCACTGAGTAATCCACTCTAGCTTGGCTTATTGGATTTTTTGCTAGTACATTGTATGTGGCTTCTTTGAGTTTTTGGCGAGTTGTATTCTCGTCCTTCGCCACTATCTGTATGTTATCCCATTGGATGCGGTGGTCCTCCCTCCATACGTGTTCGGCGATTCTAGATTTTTCTGTTGCGCCCTTTCGGACGTTGTTCTTAGGTTCCTGTGTTCTCACTTTGAGTGGTCTACTGCTCTCTCCTATGTGTGCTCTACTGCATTCGCATGGTAGGTTGTATACACAATTCAAACTATAAATGCTGTATTTAAGATTAAAGGTGCTTGTATTTATTCTATCTAATTTTTTTTAAATCTTCTGTAAGAATAACTATATCAAACTGGAAATATTTGCACTTACAATAAAGAAACACATGCACACAACTTCTAATTTTCCTGATTACCTGCGTCTTTTAATAGTACCGCTGAATAAACTACCAGGTACTTAATCACTATTTGGTGGTAAAACAAATTGGTGTCAAATAGAGAATATAAAATGTAGTAAAAAAATAATGAGAACCGGTAAAGTACAAAGCATGAAGTCAGAACTACTAAATGCGGAGTATTGAGTATGGGGTGTGAGGTACGGGGTACCGGGCAAGGGTACGAAATGCGGAGTTAAGAGAACGTTGTGTGGAATGCGGAGTGCGGAAGTGGAAATGCGGAGTTCAGCGTGCGGGGCGCGAAGAACGGAGTACTGTGTACAGACACAAAGCACAAAGGACTAAGGACAAATCAAATGGTGGAGAAAACGAAATTAAAATTAATTTTCTCATTTCATTTTCAAGTGCAGCGCAGAACCTGTTCTGGTGATTTGAAAATTATAATCTTTTTAACTGTGTTGAACAGACTCAGAAGGTAAGAGAAATTTGAAGTCACATCAAACTTATTGGTTGCAAGTAAAAATTTGAACCAAAATAGAAGAAACTTGAACCTTGTTGGTCTTACATCATGACCAACGTCGGCCAACAAAATTGATATATAAATATGTAATTTGGCCTGACTAAGGTAATGCATGTGGTAATCTCTTTTTTGATAAAACTGACCTATTCATAACACTTTCAAGTTCAAGCTAACCTTATTAATTAATTCTAGATAACACTAAACTAAGTCGCTTTAGTGCAATGGGATTCGAAAGAATGTCGTTGAAGTATGTTTTAATAAATTTTCATACTATTAATGGTTGAAGTACGTGATTAACGTATCGCTAAAAGTTGGACTGTTCCTCAAACCTAAACGGCAAGACGCTGCAGTTGTATGATCTACAACGATTAGTTGTTTAGAATAGTAGTTCTGTTCTAATTCGAAACGTCTTTTAAGGCGTAATACAGTTCGTTGATTTCTAGTTTAAACTATCTTATCTTGTTTCTGCTCCTGAGCTTAAATATATCATGTGAACACTTACATTTCGAGTTTTTTTCCAGAAAAATATATATTACACTCTCTGTATACTAAATTTTTTTATATTTAAATTAATGTTTATCAAGTTTCAAGATTGATCTAGGTATATGATTTAAAATTTAATATTGAAAAACTAATTTTTAGTTAACCTGCTTTAGTAATCTTAAAACAATGTAAAACGTTAAACCATAATAAACATTTTCTAACCAAACATGGTATCCAACGCTACGATCTATTGTACACATTTACAGGAAAAGCAAATTGTGCGAGGTTTAATCTTTATTTATTTTTGTCGTGAGCGCAAAGAAAAAAGCACTAACTCTGCTTTCGTTACTGCTCAAACTTTTCTAATAATTTCGAGGACGATGTTGTATTTGGGTTGTAAAAGTTTTGATGTAGTTATATGGGCACTGCACATAATAGGTGTTCAAGAAAACTTTTTTTTACAAGTAAAATATTTAAAAGTCAATAAGGCGAGTTTCCAAAAACTTTCTCTATTAAAGATTTTTTTAAGAAACAGGTTTACTTTTCAGTTAGCGTAACTTTTCTTTGTAAGTTAAATTTAAGATTATGTAAAGTTAAACAATTAACAGCAATAACTAAACGAGAATTGAATTTCTGAAAGAAAATAAATGCAGGATTGTTGTTTGTTTTTACTTGTCTAACGAGTTTCATTAGTGTACAAAAATAAATCGTTGTAGCAAATTAGTAGAACATGGTGAAATAACTACTAAATATTGCGTCAAGTTAGATGGTGTAATCAGATGCTTAAATAAACAATATTTTGCAAAATACGGTCAAAACTGACAATCCTCATTTTTTTTAAATTACCATATTTATTTGTGTTACTATCAAGATACAAAAGTATAAAGGTAATATCAATATCACGAATAGAAAATCAATATCTTTAGGTCTTGGTAACTTTTGTTTAACCCTGCTGTTACCTTCGGGTCTATATGACCCGAAATCAAATTGTTGTTTAGATAACTTTTTTGTTTATTCATATCTAAACTTCGTAGTTAATGACTTTGTTTCTAATCCATTGAAGAATGAGGTGGCTTGTTTGTTCTAATAAATTTTTTTTCCTTATTTTTTTTAAACATGACTGTTACATTGATGTTCCTCGGGTCATTATAACCCGAGGCTTTAGTACATTAGTAGGACGTATAAATTTGTATTTACAATTATTTTACATTGAAATTTAAGGATAGATAATATGCATATCATCACATGCTTATTACATGCGAGTTACTACAGCATTTTCGGCTGGTCTGTAGCCGCGTGTGCAAGTCGAAACAGGAACAGACTTGCAACTTGCAGCAGGTATAAATATCATATCGCAGTATGCAACCGACAGTTTTGTTTATTACGTTGCAGAGTAAAGTGCGGTTTGTTGTACGTACTACTCGTTCTTCTAAAGCGATGAAATAACAGTAATGGCAAAAAGATATCTTAGTGTTGAAGACTTAGAAAAACTTATTGATAATTCGAGTGGCATTGGTGACAATGAAGCTTCTGAAGAGGAAGATCATATCAGTGAAGATAGTGATTATGAACAGTCATACGGTGATTTTTTCGACGATGCTGGACGGACAAATCCTACGCAATTGATGCCACCTGCTCAATCGGTTCAATCTAAATATAATGCCATAACTTGGATGTTAGATCCATTTCCTCAATCAGGGCGTGCAACTAGTGCAAATCTAATAAAAGTCGCTCCAGGTCCAACTAGATACAGCAATGCACGAGTCCAAGATGTAAAATCTACATTTCAACTATTTTTCAATAGTTCTCTGGAAAATATAATTTTGAAAATGACTAACATCGAAGGTCGGTGACAAGTGGCAAGAATTAGATGACATTACGTTGCAGGCGTACATAGGTTTGTTACTGTTAGGAGGAGCTTACAGATCGCATGATGAATCTACCAGAAACAGGCAGAGCTCTTTTTCGAGCAACAATGTCGTTGAAACGATTTTATTATATATCACGCGTGTTACGGTTTGATAATAAAGAAGATCGTCAAGAAAGAAGGCTACGGAACAAGTTGGCCCCTATTAGAGAATTTTGGGACAAATGGGCTGAAATACTACCAGAATTGTGGACAAGCAGCTGGTTGCATTTAGAGGTCGTTGTCCATTCAAGCAGTATATACCAAGCAATCCAGCAAAATATGGCATCAAAATATAGACGCTTTGTGATAGTGCAAGTTCTTATGCTTTAGAAGTCCAAGTATATACGGGAAAATCACCTGGGGGAAAACCTGAGAAGTATCAGGGACTGAGAGTAGTTTTAGACCTTACTTATGGACTAACAGGTCAGAATGTAACTTGTGACAATTTCTTTACATAGTATAAATTGGGTCAAATGCTTCTCAAAAGAAATCTTGCTATGTTAGGGACTGTCAGGAAAAGCAAGTCTGAGCTACCTATCATGGAAGTAAATAACGTTGTGCATAGTTTCAAATTTTATTTTTCTAAAGATATCGCAGTTGTGTCTTATATTCCAAAAAATACAAAAAGGTCATTCTAATGAATACGTTTCATAACCAGAGACAAATAAGCGACAGAGAAGACATAAAACCACAAATTATACCTGATTATAATTCTACAAAAGGAGCAGTTGATACATTAGATCAGCTAATCGGTGCATACACATGCAAACGAAAAACAAATCGATGGCCCATAATCTTATTTTACAACATTTTAGATACCAGTGCCTATAATGCTTTCGTCTTATGGCGCGAAATAAATCCAGACTGGAATAAAAATGTTTTTTTCAAAAGAAGACTGTTTTTGGAACAACTGGGCAAACAATTGGTAAATCCTTGCATTTTTTCCAGAAAACATCTTCCCCGTAATGAACAAGCAGCTGCAATTGTAACAGCTATTCAACAACCATTGGTGGAAAATTCTACCGTACCTCTTCCTGGAACTAGCAACAAAAACAAACGACCACGCTGTAAATTTTGCCCTTCTAAATGTGATAACAAAACTAATATGACCTGCATTAAGTGTAAAAAATATTTGTGTAAAGAACACATGACCTATTATTGACCTGACTGTAAGAAGTAGTGGATCATATCAATTATTAGACATTTTTTATTCCGTTTTCTTTTTTTTATTTAATTTTGGTTGAATTTATTGTAAGTTCCACGTTTCATATAAAAAAACATTTCATTAGAGAAATAAAGTTAATTCATATTTCAGGAGTTCGGGTCATTATGACCCGAAGGAGCACAAGTGTATACTCTTGTCGAGGAGAACATCAGGGTTAAAAGCTATAATTTGTGAGCTAGTTAACATAAGAATAGTTTCTGTAATCTAACCAGTTCTAGTAAAGAAAAATCAAGCGCTTTATGTATAAAGTAATGCTATCTCTTTAATGAAGTGCAATTCTCTAGGCGGCTAAAAATATGCAAGTTCAAGTTCAAGTTCAACAAAGCTTATCAGAATTTTTATAGTACATAACATTACATAGTATTTACAATACGTATTACAAGATATAGTAAATTAAAATAAGTATTATTGCATTGTGTATTGTTGGTGGTGCGCTGCTCAGGATTCTTCATCCTCTTCAGTGCGTGGTCGTAGGGATTCGTGATTGTGTGGTATGCCTGTTGACATCATTGTGCTGATAGTTGTGGTATTCCAAAATAAAAAGCGTTGTAGTGGTGTTGATGCTGTTGGTGGTGTGGTTGTTGTGTGGACTGTCCTGTTGTCGCTCGGTTGTGGCTGATGCTATTGGTACTCTGTATATGAAATAAATTGAAACATGTGTTAGTTGTGTGAATATATTATCGGTGTTAACAGAACAGAATTAATAAATTGTCGATACTGTATACTTAGCTAGGGCGCCAGTCTTCGCTCCGGACTTTTGTATGATTACCCGAAAAGGGCAACCACCTCTCAACCGTGCGTGAGGATCACTCCCCACAGGTCCATCGCAGTTTGCGCCTGAACGAGCGCCGCTGCCACCTTACGGATGATAGGTAGGGCCTTCTCCATATCGAGACTTCCGAGGAGGCCCAATATGGCATCGAACCCTAAGGCTGGTTGGGCAGGCGGGGTAACGACCGCGACGGGAGCCGTTCTCGGTACTTCCGCCTTCTCAACCTTTCCTGCTGTCGGCGGTGTCCTCTTCGGTCGCTGTGGTACTTCCGTCTTCTTCCGTTGTGGAGGCCAAGGGAACTTCGGGCAGCCCCTGTAGCTAGCGGGGTGGCCCCTACCACAGTTAACACACTTAGCCCGGTCTGTACGGGGTATCGTGCATTCACTGGATTGGTGATCTCCGGCGCACTTTACACAGAGTGCTGTCGCCCTGCAGCAACGCTGTGCGTGACGGAAACCTTGACACCGGTGACACTGCCCGATGCCAGATTTTCGCCCCAAATCCTCTACAGTCACGCGGAGGCGGGCGACGTGCTTCACCTCCCGGATATTCTTGTTGCCTTCCTTGGTCGGCAGCTCTACCATCACGAGGGCGATCGGGTGTCCTTGCTCCTTTATCCTGTAAACAGAAAGTACATTAATGATTTGAATTTTTAGCTCTGAGCTAACGTCAACCTCGGTTAGTTCTAAGGGCACGCCACGTATCAACACCTTAGTCAATCTCTCGCTCTTTGCTTGATAAGTGTGGTACGGAGTACCACATTTATCCATATACCTCATCAGCCTGTCTGTTCTGGAGTGAGGCTGACTCCGGATTCCCTCGCTGAAGGCCTTGGCTCTCGTGAAGCCGATCCGTTGTCGGTCCATTTCTTTGGAGAAAGCGACCCAGTTCTCTTTCTGACTAAGGATTGCCGGAGGCACTTTCTCCCTGATGTTCTCTTGTGTCGTTTGCTCCATCGCTGCAGGGCTGTCGGTGAAGAGTTCCAGGGCTTAGAATCCGTTGTCCGTGGGCGGCGGCGAAGACGGACGAAACTTCGCGGTCTTCTTCGGCTTCTGCTTTTGCAACACGAAGTCGCCGGGGCTGGTAGATTTGGGGCGGGCCTCTTCTTCGGTGTTGTCGGTTACGACTGCGGCGGCGGAGGTGGCCGGCGTGTCTTCTAGCGGGGTGATGCCTTCTAACGGTGGCGGTCGCGTCTTTTTTTGCCGCTTCCTCTTCTGTGAGGTGGCGGCAGGTGGCGCGTCGCTGCTCGCTCTCTCGAACGGTAGATCGAGCTGTGAAGGTATCGCTGGCGGTATCCGGAACTCCGGGGACATCGTCGGTGACAGCTTTCCCTGAGCTGCCCGCTCCTCTAGGAACTGCTGGAAGCAGGGCCTGTTGTAGACCGGCTCCAACATCGTGAAAACGACGTTATCTTTTTTTTTTCAAATAGACTGGCTAATCTTATATAAGTTTACCTTTTCGGATCGAGATCTCAACCTCGAATGTGCAAAACGTTTAGAGGTTCCCTGCCTTATAGTAGAGTGCTCATCGGTTTGAAAGATGTGTTAGGTACCTTTAATTTTAAACACTTAAAAGATTATTCTAACGCCAATTTTATCTATAAGTATTAAAATTTTTTACATAAGGTTTTACATGAGTATTGTATTGAAATCAGTCTCTAATTATTTTTCCGCAAGAATATATAAATTTTTATATCACTGAATTTTGTACTCAAATATACATACATCTATTTATACTCTATTACTAGTAAATATGATAAATATGTAAGAATTTAGCATTTCAACGTAATAAAATTATCTTTCCTAAGAATTCATATTGTAATTAACATATTACAAACGTTACAAATTATCGTCTGTAAATATTGAATAAAACACGTAACACCTCCCTCTTGGCTTGAACACAGAATTGCATAATTATATGTTCAACTCTGATGAGCACTTTTTGTATTTAACCTAGCACTTCTACGCAGGGGTACATTAGCAGATTGATGTTCATTGTTTTTGTTTTCAGTTTCATCTTGTATTTCTGACATTCTAATTGAACTTTCTTCATATGTCTTTTTATAACAGCTAGTTATCGCTTTGATTACCGGTGATACTGTTATATTTGTTGTTCCATGTTGGACGAACTTTAAGCTGCATGTGTTTTCCTTAAAATTCTTAATCTAACACATAAAATAATTTTCCAAATAACATATACACTAATTATTATAACCAACAATAAACCTAAGTAATGAAACATGTCATATTTCTTAACAACATTAGGATGGTTGAATACATTATTAACGTTATCGTCTATAACTCCTAGCCTGTCTGAAGAATGATGCAATTCATCTAGATTATTATTAGTTAATTTTAGTGGAGGTAAGTAAATATATAATTTTTTATTTTCATTGTTTAGTTTTTCACAGCAATCGTCATGTAATATATCAATAGATGGAATAATATGAGATATATAACTGCTACTAAAAGTTCTACTGGAAGTTAATCTCGCAATATCTATTTAACGTAATTATTCCTGTTCCTTGGAGGATAATATTTTTTTCAATATAACTATTATTACAAAATAATGTTCCTAAATCTATTTTTGTTAATATATGAAGCCATGAATTTTATCTTTCTAGCCTGTGAAATATTTCATATCCATTGCTAAATGTTCTTATAATACAAACAGACGGTATCTTATTATATGTTGGGTCAATTAATTTTGCTTCACATATTGGTTTAGAACTAATTAAGTATGTAGAATTCATATTTTTACAAACATAAACTTATTATGCTCGCATTCCATTAGTATAAGTAATTTGATTGTCATCTCATTATATTTAGAATTTACATCAGTTCTACATACATAAAGACAAAATTTACACCGTTTGGGGCTTAAATCTCGGTAGCACAGTTAGTTGGCGCGGTACTCTAGCAAAGGACAGGTCGTAGGTTCAAATCCTACTTGAGGTAAACTTTTTACTTATGTATTTAATAAAATTCATAATAATTTTTAATCATAAAATTGTCAGAAAGAAATATTTTGCAGATGGTTGTAAGAATATGATATTTTGATTATTAATAATTGGATAAGATAAAAGATGATATAGATTAAAATGATATTCGTTAACTAAGGGGTTTCGTAATTCATATAAAAGTTTATTATTTACATACAAAACTCTTAATTCAACCAATGTTTACAAATTATGCACATTTTTTATTTCTAAACTAAATAGGTACGTTAACGCATTTGGTAAAAGAGGTAATGATTCCTTAAGTTTTGCAATAAGAACAGATGATGAAATAATTGAGGGATAAATTATGTTTTGTTGAGCAAATAAGACGGAATTAGTTAATATATTTAATTCGTTATGACAGTTTTCGATTAATTGAGCCAAAAACATTATATGATCTGAAATTTCGTTATGATGTTTTTCTGGAACTTGTTCAACACATATATATCATTTATATGTTGATGCAATTTTTGAATATTTTCATTAAATAATTTTTTATTCATGTTTAAATTATAAATAGTATTATTAAATGCGGAAATTGTCGTTTGTACAACTTGTATTTGCTGTTTTAATAGAGTTAGAGTTTATCATCATTTTTTATTTGATTTAAGTTATTTTCATAATATTCTACGTAATCATTACCAGCAATTCCAAATAAATATTTTAAACCTGTACCAATTGCATTGATCCAAGCTCTTTTGACTCTAGTATTTGTATTATGATTTACTAACAGCCGTATTCACTATTTTTAACTTAACAGTTTGATAAGTAACAAACTGTTAATGCTTGACAGTCTGTTAAAATAAATGGGTATTCACCATCACTTTCCAAAGTTAAAATAGTAAACTAGCGGTTATTCAAAAGTTACTAGAATTATGATGGTAATACTCGCTCCAGCTATGTAATTCACGGGTAAAAATTCGCATAAATTAACCTTAAAACTGTAGTATGATATTTCGTGTTATGAATAAGTTTCAGTCAGATTTGTTATTAATAAATAAGTTCTACAGGGATAACCACCATCCCCTAATAATTTAAAAATTCCCCATTCTCAAACCGTGCTCTTACATTAGAATCATTGAATATAGTAGTATCGTGAACTGATCCAGGCCAACGGGAAACAATATCATTAATTTTTAACTTGGAGTCACAAACTGCTTGAACATTTATGCTAAAATATCCTTTTTTATTACGGTATACTTCTCCTTGAATGCCTACGGGGCACTGAATTTTTATGTGAGTGCAATCTACTGCATCAGTCGCCCCAAAAAAATTTGCAATTTTATAGAATCCCAATAGTGTTCTTCGTTTTTCTTCATTGGTTACGGGTGTTTTATAAAATCAGAATGTAGGGTTGTAATTTGTCTAGGGACATTTCGAACAATAGGGGATACAACTCTTCTGGAAATGAGTCAAAAATACAAAACGTGGCCCAGAACAGAATGCTGCAGGAGTGATGAACATGAGCAACGAAATAGTATAGGACAATTGTGAAGTGATGAAATGCTGGAAAGATTATTTCGGAAAGCTGTGCAGTAGTGAGGAAAGTAAGACCGAATGGTAAGGAGAATGTAGAAGGAATGATGAATGAAACTGAGAAGGATATTGGGATAAATGAGGTACCGAAAACGGTAGGGAGGTTGAAAAACGGCAAGGGAGCAGCCGTAGATGAAATCACTGGTGAAATGCTAAAGTATGGGGGTGCTCAGCGTGCTTGGTAAAAGTATTTGGAATAATACTGATTGATAGAGTACGAGTAACTACACACACTAAGAATTGGGATGTGCAGGGTGGCTTCATGCCAGGGAGAGGATGTGTTGATCAGATGGTTGCTCCCCAGCAGGTGACCGGAAAGTGTTTAAGGGTAAAAAGGGAGCTATACTGTGCGTTTGTAGATCTGGAGAAAGCATACGACAGCGTGAATAGGGAGAAGCTGTGGGAAACATTAAATGAATATGGCGTTAATAAAGGTCTAATAAATAGAATAAGGGCAGTATACAACGGTAGTCGGGCATGTGTTAGGGTGAGAGGAGTGTGAGTGAATACTTTAATATTGAGCAAGTAGTACGACAAGGCTGTGTGATTCCACCGTGGTTGTTCAATGTATACATGGATAAATGTGTTAGACAATCATGTAGCGATACAAATGGTATAATGGTTGGAGACGTAAATGTACGACTTCTGGTGTATGTAGATGACACAGTCTTATTAAGTGATGAGCTACTAACCGCTCTGAGGAAGTTTGATACAGTCTGTGAGAGCATGGCCCTAGAAGTAAACGTGAACAAAACTAAGATTGTGGTGTTCAGTCGGGAAGGTGGAAAGGAGAGTACAGTATTTACTCTGCAAGATGAAATTGTGGAGCAAGTGGACGAGCTGGTATATCTCGGTAGAATGTTTACTGCAGATGGTACAATGGAGGGAAAGAAAGATAAGGAGTTTTAAAAATAAAAGGGCATGTCAGAGACAATGTATGAATCTTGCGGAAGCTAGAAAGGTATGCAAGGATAGCAAAGCATGGAGAAGGATTGCGAATGAAAAATAAATGAGAGGCAGGGATTGTTTTGCCTACCGCAAGAGAATGGCGTGAAGGTTAAGTTCAGTTAAGTTAAGTTGATTGAGACACATTGAACGTTTCCGTAGTATAAAATGCAGCAATACATATTATGCAGCAGATCCCGGAAAAAGTGAGAGAACACAGGATAAGCTTATGCCTACTATCTATAGATTTTGACTGCGCCTTTTGAGGGATTTTAAGGAAAATAATAGACGTACTGACAAATGTAGAGATACCAAAGCACATGAGATTAATAAAAATGATACTCGAAAATACAGAAGTTGAGGTAAAAATAAAAGGAATACGAACAAACGAGTTTAAAATTAACAAAGGAATGAAGCAGGAATATGCTCTATCCGCCACATTATTCAACCTAGTAATGTAATCGATTATACGAGACCCGAATGCAAAAGGCACAATAATCAGAGAAGAATGGCAAGTATTAGTATATGCAGACGATCTGGCAATCATAGCAAAATACGAAGAAGGACTAAGAACAAATCAATACAAAATAAAATACATGAAATACAATAGACATAGAAAATAATGAGGGATATTTGCAAGTGATAAATTATGAATTTGAAAATGTAAATAAAATTGACTATTTTGTAATTACAATCATGGCGAAACAGAATGGAGGAGTAAATAAAAAGGAAATAGGGCGTTTTTGCAAACAAGGCAATATTAAAAAATAAAATAATAACAAAAACAACAAAAATAAAAAGTATACAAGACACTAATTAGGCCGGTTGTGACATATGTACCAGAAGCAGTAACCTTTACAAATAGGGAAGAAGAAGAACTACGTAGGATTGAAAGGAAAATACTAAGACTAGTATTGGGGCTAGTCAAAGAAGAAGATGAGTATAGGAGCATGATGTACTACAAATTAAATGAAGAAATTAAAGGAGAAGACATAGTACGCTTCATAAAATCCCAAAGAATCATATGGTTTGGACACATGAGAAGTGAATACGAAAATTTGTTGAAGACGATTACGAAATGGAAACCACACAGAACAAAACGAGGCAAACTCAGGATAAGATGGTAGGACGCGGTTATGGCAGACTTAAGAACCGTGGGTATACAAGACTGGACTAGACAATTTCGAGACAAGAAGAAGTGGAAGAAAATAGTAAACGAAGCCAAGTCAAGTCCAAATTTTATAGACAATTCAAGAATAGAGGAATGATCCACCTCAATAAATGGATTAAAACCTTCTCTGCAGGAGAAGTCATAATCCTGAAGATTGGAATGGCCAAAAGAAGAAGATGGTAGGCAAATTAATATTTGATTTAATTTAGATATTGAGTTATTTCATCTGTCGACCGGTTCTAACAACCTTTGCAGCATATTGGACAATCTTATAATAATACTTTTATGCATACGAGATGGTTTTTTAAAATCTAGATTATCCAATTCTTCCAATAAATTATTTTGTTCTTTAACCATTTTTGAACGTCGGATTGGATCTTCACTATTGAAAAATGAATTAGTAAATAGAGAAAGTCCATTCTGTCCATTTCGCACTTCACTGCTCACAATTTTTTATAATATATGTTTTAAGTCTTAATAATAATTTATTATAATCAACAATTTTGACACATAAACAATACCTAAGTATTTATCAGTCTGTTACCAAGGTTAATAGATCAATATTGCTCTGTTAACTTATTAGACGACTTGACCTACTGTTAACTGCTAACAATCATTGGTGAATACAGAAGTGACACATTAACAAACTGTTATTGACTTAACTCTCTGATAGCAACTTAACAGAACTTGGTGAATACGGCTGTAAGTTATTAAATGATTTGAATTTCTGTCTTAATATTAGCAGTGTAGTTTCAATTAAATGAACTGTTTTACATGATATAGCTTGGCAAATAACTATGGTTTGTTTATATACCGAATTGATAAATTCTATTTGACCGTGCAATGTAATATCCACAAGAACTATTAATTTCCAATAACCATTATAGAATTTAGCTTCTCCTAAATGTCAAAGAAAATTCCTGGTTAATATTTTTCTGGAAATACCTCATAACGTAAAGGTTCTCCATAAATAGCACTTAAAGAAGCTAATCGGAAACAAAAGGTTTTAGTCTATTAATATGTACAGTTACATCTTAATTCTTAACTTTTATAACTGCATTCAAGTTCGATATTAATTTAGCAATTACTTAAAGACCCGAGTAATTTGGAGTCAACTTTTTAGATTTATTTAGCTTAGTAGATTCGGTACGTAACAGGACTTCGTCTCCTTCTTTATATTGATGAATACTTTGAATTGATTTATCATAAATAACTTTAGCATTTAATTTCATTTCTAATAAATTAATTATCTTTTGCAGTTTTATGGATTTGTCGTTTTAACTGATCTAAATAATCATCATTGGTGTATTTAAATTCCGGAATTCTAGTTATGGATGAAGGTAAATTAGGTTTATTCCCAAAGACTAATTCAAAGGGAGTAAATTTAGTAGAAGAGTGTGAAGTGGTATTATAAGAAAACATATCAAATGGAATCCATTGATCCCAATCAGTTTGTGAAGTGTAGTGTTCAAGATAATCTGTTAATGTGACATGAATTCTTTCTAAAGCACCGTTGCTTTGGGGATGATAAGCAGTGGTAAATATTTTACCGATTTTGAAAAGTTTAAAAGTTTCTTTTATAACCTTAGAAGTGAAATCGGCACCTTGATCGGGAAGAATCTGGTTTGAATCCGAAAATAACAATAAAATTGTTGACTAATATTTTTGAGATAGTTTCAGCTTTATAATCAGGAATCCGATATGCTTGCGAATATTTGGTCAAATCGTCTTGCAAGGTAAGTATGTAAGAGTTGTTATCCTCAGTCAATGGCAAAGGACCAGCAATGTCTAATAAATTTTTCTTAAATGGCTTTGAAGAAGTTGTGGTTATTTCTACCGTTGTGTAAATTTTTGGCGACTAATTTTATACAATTGGCAATCTTTATATTTTGATACATAACTTTTAATATATTGTTTTATATTAGGGCAAATATAATAATTTTTAATACGATTATAGGTTCTTTGGAAACGTGAATGTCCACTAATTGGATTATTATGAAATTCTTCTAAAATGCTTGGTGTATCATCTAAATTTGGAATTAATTTTTGATTATGACAAATAGTTAAATTAGTGAAAGAGTCATAAAATACATATTGTATCATTAATTTTATTTTCTTCCAATTTAATTGATCGAGGCCACATCCTAATTGAAATTGACAAGGAACATATGTTCTCATATAACAGTTTATGTTTTAGATTAACTAAACATTGAAATAAATCAAGGTACTGAAATTTGTCCCAAAAGTTTTGTTTCGCAATTAAGTGAAATATTTTGAAATTCTTGTGCTTAGATTCTAATACATCAAATAGGTACGTATCGGTATTTAATAACTCAGAATAATTATCTATTATATTACGTGTTTCTAAATCTATTCTGCAGACATTTTCTTATCATTACTAATGCAATGAGCAATATTATCTTTTATTTTTAAAATATTCTGCTCAACTTTGATATTATTTAAGTAATGTTGTTTAATAAAATCATCGTACGTAAGTGGATTAGGATTTGAAGAAATAAATAATAATTGAACTTCAGGTATAGTACGCGATAGTGCGTCTGCATTGCAATTGAAGTTTCCATGTTTATGTATAATTTCGTAATTGTACCCTTCCAATTTCAATCTTCATCTAGCACGCAGAGGATTGCATTTACAAGCCAAACTAAAGGTTTGTAGTCGGTTATCAATTAAATTCTCTCCCATAAACGTATGGTCTGAAATGGTTAACTGCCCAAACAATAGCAAGTAATTCTTTATCTATAGTACCATAATTTTGTTCAGCCTTATTAAGAGTACGTGATTCATGTGCTATAGGTAAATGTTTACTAATAGGACCTTGAGAGTACACAGGGCCTGTTGCAAAATTAAAAGCATCATTAGTTACGTTAAACGGAATTTCAAAATTCGGATATTGTGAAATAGGCTCTGTAACTTGGTTTTGTTTCAGTATTTCAAAAGATTCTTGTTGATCAAGAAGCCAGTAAAGAGCAATATCCTTTTTTAGTAATTTGGAAAGGGGTTGTGAAATCATAGTAAAATTTTGAATGAACCTCCTATAATACCCAACCATACCAAGAAACGATTTAATATCCTTTGGATTTTTTGGAATTGAATAATTAACGATTGAATTTACTTTTTCTGAATTTTCACCTTGACTAGAAATTATATGGTGAAGGTAAACAACTTCTTTGCGCATAAATTCGCATTGGTCTGGCTGTAATTTAAGATTATATTCATTTAATCTGTTAAATATTTGTTTTAATTTTCTGGAGTTACGATATCGTCTAGATACACGAAACATTTGACACCTTATAGACCTACATTATTCATTAGCCTTTGAAATGTGGTAGGTGCGTTTTTTTAATCCAAAAGGCATCGTTTCGAATTGGTAGTGTCCTAATGGAGTTGAAAAGGCAGTCTTATCTGAGTTTTACTGAGTGACCTAATTGATCTAAAATATCAGTGATATTAGGAAGAGGGTAAGCATCGCCTACTGTGATATCATTCAATTTGCGGTAGTCAATAACTATTCGCCATTTCTTTTTTCCCGATGCATCAGCCTTTTTTGGTTCAACCCAAACTAGAGAAGACCAAGGATAGTTTAATATTTTTTTGGTCAAGCGTTTTTTTATTTGTAAATTTATTTCTGCTTTATGAACTTGTAAAGATAGGACTTTGAGATGTGACTGGAATTTCAAGTAAAGATTGCATTGGTTGTCGTTAAATTGTCACCTTCTAAATGAAAAATATGACTAAATTTATAACAGAGATCTAGAAGAGAAGATTTTTCTTCAGAATTTCAATGATTAGAACGAATATTTTTTCTCAATTTTTTTTTCCTAGAGGAATCCAGTAAAATATGAGAATTATTATCAGTGATAACGTCATAATTAGAAATAGGTAATAAAGTTAAGGATACGTTGTCAATTTTATGAATTTTTCATTAGTATTGAGTATAGAAGTTATTGCTTTGTTATTTTCTACTTTGACTAATGACTAATATACCATCAAGTAGATGACCATCTGCAATCAGACCTTGTTTAACTTCAGGATTTTGTACATCAATTTCTATAAAGATTTCTGATCTTGGAGGAATTACGAGGAATGTATTATCGTTTTCTAATTTAAAATATAGTGGCCAACAAATGTTTGAAAACTTTAAGAAGTTTGTTTCAAAATCTACTTTTGAGCAGACAATTTTTAAGAAATCACTTTAAATCCATTAGAAGGAACGTTTGTGTTTGGAGGAATGACATAAAATGTATGATTAATTGTTTGATAATCACATTTTATTGGAATTGTAACAGTTCTCAATGTCGAGATTGGATTTTCTCTTACATCTAAACCTTTTAATTTGATCGATTTATCTGAATAAATTAATGAGTTACCTTAAATTGAAGAGATTCATATTAATGAACTATCTGCACCAATATCTAGCAGAAGATTTAAAGAATTTTTTTTGATTTGAAGGATTAGGACTAGTTATCGATATATATATGCTATTGTTGTATCATTTATTGAGAAAATGCTGCCTTTATAAGATTGACTTCCCTCGGATTGGTGGTTACTTCCACGGGAGTTTGGGAGTTTAAAGAAACTGAAGGTTGGTTGTCGATTAATGGTGAAGTTAATTGAATGTTTGGAGATGTAGATGATTTATTTTCTTGTTCTTTTTTCCATATCAATTTTCTACAATCTTTTATATCCTGATTACGTTTTTTGCAATAACGACAAAATAACTGTAAAGGTGGGTTAGATAATTTAGAGATTTTGTTAATATGTTTATATTCATCATTAGTAGAAGGGAGACACCATGCGCCATCTTGGATTTTCTGGGGAAAATCAACCTTTCACTTTTTTATACGCCCACGCGGGGATCGTATTTTTTCACCCGTATGGTTTCTTTTCGAAGGCCTTTTTCAGCCCTTGATGGAATTCTCATCCCTGATTACGCCCTTTTTGTTTTTACTCGCCCACGTGTGAGATCGTGTTTTCCTACCCCTATGGTTTCTTTTCGGAGGCCTTCTTCAAACTTTGGTGGAATTTTCGTCCCTAATTAGAGTCTTTTTGAGAGCAATGTTTGTACTTGTTCACGTGAGGGGCATATGCAGGTCTTGGGTTTGGTCTTGGCCTTGGGGGTTGGTCTTGGACTTGGAGTTGGCCTTAGGGTTATTTTTGATGGACAGATTTAACTCTAATTAAGGTCCTTTTGGTTGTACTAAGAGCCCTGGAGGTTAGGCAAACGCACACGCATACAATGTTGGAAATTGCATAATTACCCTAATAAGATATTATTAAAATTATCGATCATATTGTTTTAAAATGGTCATATGCAATTGGGTACGTTCGGACGATCTTTTACCTATACGAGAAATTTATTTATACGTTGTATTTCTAATAAGGTGGCCTAATGCTAGCTTATAAGGTACGTGTAGGGCTTCACAACCTGTTCTCGGCCTTCCCCTGGCATTGATGGTATGGTGACTAACCTTATAAGAAAGTGCAGAGCTTGTTGGTGCCCTTGGTGCATGCATTGGGTTCTAACTTAATCTTACAGCTGCAGACCTTCGTCATACAAATTGTATTCTAATAAGGAGGCCCTAGCCTTGTAAGACAGACTTGTATCAGTCTGCGCCCTTTGAGTTAAAATTGATTTTAGCGTCATCTAGTGGCGTATAGACTAATAAACATTTTCTACAATAGAAGTTGATAATGCACACCTCTCTCTTGCTCTATCTCATTTTTCTCTCACCCTCTCTCTCTTTCGGCTCTTTCTCACACACACAAATAAATAAATAAATAGGTGGTAGGCATGTATACTCTATGCCAGCCGGGGAGGTACCACCACCCTTACCATGGGCTCCTTAATATTTGGTCTCCTATTTTCTGAGCTCGGTAAGGGCTGCCGGTTACCTTTTCTATCATCCTTAATCTATTCTCATCCTTATTCTTCCTTCTCGCCCTCACTGTCCTCCTATCGGATTAAAAGTCCCAAATAAAAAAATAAGATGGCTGTGGTTTCTAGGGTAATAAATTCCGGACGTAAAATCCTGCCCCATTCGGATGTCCGGGAGGGCAGGGCCCAAGCGACCTCGGTCATCGAAAGTATCAACTTTCTGATTCACTACTGCAACATCCGCGGTATCAGGTCTAATCTTAATGCTATTCAACAACATCTTGAACAATTACAACCTGATATATTGTTTCTATCTGAAACACAAGTCTCCTCTGAAAGCTCCGAGTCACCCGACTTGCAATTTCCTCAATACCATCTTCACTCTAACTTTCGATATAAAGGAAGCGTATGTGTGTACATCAAGGACAGAATTGCTTGCAAGAGGGTTTCTTCCTTAGAAAATAAAAATTTTGACGTGATTTGGTTTAAACATTCTGGTCCTAATTTTGTGAAATTCTACTGTTGCATTTATAGGTCTCCTAATGACAGCAACTTTCAAGACTTCTTCGATTACCTTAGTATGAAAGTTTACTATCTCCTGTCTCAGTTTCCATCTTGCGATTTGTAGGCGATTTCAATGTTCATAACTCTAATTGGCTTCAATTTTCATCTACTACAAATCCTGCTGGTCATAGTGCAGAAACATTTGCTATTTCATGTGATCTCACACAAATGATTTCTGAACCCACAAGAATCCCTGATAACCCTAACCATACTCCACATCTTCTAGATCTCTTTCTTACATCAAACCCTCTTGTTTATAAAACTTCCGTTCTTTCGCCTTTAGGTCTTTCCGACCATTGTCTAATAAAATCATTTCTACTGTACCTAATTCCACTGTTGTTCGCAAAACCGATAGAACCTTGTGGTGTTTTAAGTCAGCTCGATGGAGTGATTTACGGATTTCTTTGCAACCTTTCCATGGCGTGAATATTGTTTTAAGTCGTCCTCTTCTTCGGACATCGCTCTTTCAGTATCTGAAGTCATCCTCATGGGAATGGAGTTATACATTCCGAAAAACAGTACCGTGTAGGTCATTCACGTTCCCAACCCTGGTTCAATAAGGCTTGTTCTGATGCAATATCTTTAAAAATAAATGTTACATTAAATGGAAATCTAATAAATCGGTTGACAGTCATGTAGAATACGTTGGTGCTAGAAATATCTGCAAAAGTGTCATCACTAAAACTAAAAAGTTGTTCGAACAACGAAAATGCAATGAACTAGCTACATCTCCTTTAGGCAGTCGTAAATTTTGGTCTTTAGCAAAAGCCATTAGTAAAAACTTTCGAACATCTTCATTTCCCCTGACATCTATTGACGGATCGGTAGTTGCTGATTCTGTAGACAAAGCCAACGTTTTTGTGGATTTGTTTGCATCAAACTCGTGTCTCAATGATTCTGGAAAAGATGTGCCCCTAGTCAACTCTTCTTCATACGTTATGAAACCAATTCATTTTCGGTACAAGCTCTTGGAATCGATCATCAGTAGGCTTGATCTCAATAAGGCGACTGGCCCAGACGGTATCCCAGCTATTGTCTTAAAGAAATGTTCCCCGAACTAGTACCAGTCCTATCTAAGCTCTATACGATCTCTATATCTTCTGGGAATTCCTTCATCATGGAAGTTAGCAAATGTTCAACCTATTCCCAAAAAGGTGATAAGACCGATCCCTCAAATTACAGACCAATTGCCATCACTTCCATTTTGTCTAAAATCATGGAAAAGCCATCAATCAGCAACTGCTCACGTTCCTTGAAACTAACAAACTCCTTAGTGACCACCAATATGGGTTTAGGCAAAGTCGTTCAACAGGCGATCTTCTTTCATATGTGACCCAAGTTTGGAACAATACAGTAGAGCAGTCCGGTGAAACAGTTGTAGTCGCTTTAGATATCTCAAAGGCATTTGACCAAGTTTGGCATAAGTGTTTACTTGCCAAACTCACCTCGTTTGGGTTAAATGATACGCTCATCAACTGGGTTTCTAGTTTCCTTGATAAAAGACGAATACGTGTCGTAGTTGATGGCTTTTTTTCAAAAGAAGTTAGCATTAACGCGGGCTGTACATAAACGACCTTATTTCTTCAACAACTAACCCCATCCATTGCTTTTCTGACGATAGCACTCTTCACTGTAGTTCATCTCAGTCTACTCATAGTGATAATCCACCTTCTATGTCAAATCAAGAAATTAAAGCTGAAATGGCAAATTCAATCAACAAAGACATTCAACGTATTCTCGAATGGGGAAGCAATAATCTAGTTAAATTTAATGCTAACAAAACTCAGTGTTGCCTTATGTCCGCCAAAAAGATCGATCATTTCCTGTTGTAAGTATGAATGGCTCAGTTCTTAAGTTTTCAGACTCTATTACTCTGTTGGGTATGACTGTATCTTCAAATCTCTCATGGGTTGACCATCTTCTGTCAGCTACCAAAACAGCTGCTCGTAAAATAGGCTTTTGTACAGATCTAAGCAGTACTTTACCTCTCGACAACTCCTTCTGCTGTATAAGGCCCAAATTCGGCCTCATCTGGAATATAATTCTCACCTTTGGGTTAGTGCTCAATACGCTCTCGATATCGTTGATCGTATTCAAAAGAGAGCGATTAGGCTTATAAATGACCCGTCCTTAACTTCTCACATACAGTCCCTTGAGCATAGAAGGATGGTTTCAGTTCTTTCTTTGTATTATCGTTATTACAACGGCTATTGTGCTGGTGAATTACATTCTTTGATACCATCTCCGGCTATCTTTGCGAGAAACACTGGTTCGCTCATTCACATCATCAGTATGCAGTACAAATCTCCACTTGTCGTACCAAACGGGCGCAATCCACATTTTTCTACACGGCTTCTAAACTCTGGAATGATCTCCTAGTTCCTGTTTTCCTCTCACTTATGATATGAGAAAATTTAAGGTAGCTGTTCATAGGCATCTATTGGCAATTCATTATCCCTCTATCCATCCTCCTAAGTGTTCCTGAGATATATATATATATATATATATATATATATATATATATATATATATATATATATATATATATATATATATATATATATATAATATTTAAAAATAATACGCTTACCTTTAGAAGTATTTCTCTTTCAGTTGTTCTAATAATGATAACCATATGTTCAACTGAAATATTTTTCTTTATACAACGTGTCCACTTGTAGTCTCATTAATATACGTTTTATGAATGGTTGGATATAAAGTGGTTATTACATTCCGATCATTAACTAATTTAGAAAGCAATACACGAAACCTGATTACTGATACTCGTATTTAGCAATTATATTGTACTTATAAAATTCTCATTCAAAACACAAATATTTTAAAAATTTTTCTAACGCAAAAATTATTTTACATAATTGAATCTTGAGATTACTAAACTATTGTAAAATTACGCACACACAACACACACACACACACACACACACAACACACACACACACACACACACACACACACGCCTAAGACGGACAAGCTACCGTCTTAGGAGAAAATACCTCAGCCATAAAAAATGAGTTTAGATTTATAAACATGCCCCTAGGGAAGATATTAGAGTGTGGTTAGATCAATACTTCAAACTTCCCTCGAAGATAACCGATTCTACCCGAACATTGACGAGTGCACCAGCGCACAAGACGCTAGGCTAGCAGCGTTCTCGTTTCTCGTGTGTTTCGCTCTTTAAAGTGTAACTGTCATTGAGTGAGCATTATAATGATTTATTCTCCTGCTTATGGGCGGACAGTAGAGCTTTTACTGACTTGTTAATAAACTATTACAAAATAACCGGTCAAGATAATGATGGAAACGATGACGTGGATGAGCTGAATATATCTCACATCCAAGGTTATGGTAATGATTAACAGAAGAGGAAGAAGAGCGATGAGGTAGAGGAGAAGGACGAATCTCAAAACCATGATGATGATAGCAACGAATCACGATTCAAGAAGAAGAAGACCGATAACGGTTGTTATTAAATGAAAATGAAGTATTGTTGTTTATAATAATAATAATATATTTTCAAACGCTAAGCTTTCCTTCAATTTTGTCAATAAACTTGTTTTTCCTAACGGTGCTCCCCCGTCTTGATTCATGTTCGGAGCTTTACGATTTTTCGCGTTAGCGTGTTTTTCTCTGGCGTGTTTTCGTTTGTGTGTGTTTTCGAATTTGCGTGTTTCCTTTTTTCGTGTTTTCGCGTTTTTATGTCTTCGCGTTTGCGCATTTTCGTGTTAGCGTGTTTTCTTGATAGCGTTTTTTTTCGTTTGTGTGTTTTCGTTTGTGTGTTTTTGCGTTAGCGTGTTTTCGTTTGTGTGTTTTCGTATTTGCGTGTTTTAGTCTTACGTGTTTTCGCGTTAGCGTTTTTTCGTGTTTGCGTTTTTTTTTGTGTTGGTGTGCTTTCGTGTTTTGTATGTTTTTGCGTTTGCATGTTTGCGTGTGTGTGTGTGTGTGTGTGTGTGTGTGCGTGAGTGCGTGCGTGCGTGCTTCGTAGTGCGTGTTCGCGTGCGTGCCTGTTTCGTTTGTCTCGTGCTAAGACATTGATAGTCGATTGTGTAGTTGCAGGCAATATTGTGTTGATAAAACCATAATGGAAACGCTGCTTGATGTCCAGTCCGTGGATTATGTTTAATTAGCTTTTGACAGATGTATTTATGATAAGGTCATGATGTAAAATAATATACAGGTGAAACTAGCTATAATGTGTTTTGCTTACACATCACAGTATTGAAGATTCTGTTTATGTGTTTGAAAACGTTAGAGTCTCGAAACAGAATGCAGATAAAATTGAAGGAAATGAATGGACAACTCTGCGAACGAACTGAAAATCTTGAAGATGTGCAGCATTTAGCCGTGCTGAAACCAGTTAATTTAGAAACTCATGCCCATGTAATAATAATAATCGTGTCTGATAAAAATGTCATTATTATGCTTATAGGTTGTTACATATAATCGTTCTTGAAGACTAATAATTATATCTCAAAATTGATGATGGTGATGCTCTATGAAATTTCAAATAAATTAGATTACGTCACTTATTTCAAATAGAAATTTTAAGCGTTTAGTTAATGCTATTAATCTCAACAGATAAAATCCATATAACGTGAGTACATTGTGTGTGTTTCGTGCGTGTGCGTGTGCGTGTTGCGTGTTTGCGTTGCGTGGTGCGTTAGTCTATTTTTTGTTCGTGTTCGTTTGTGCTTTTTTGCGTGTCGTGTATGTGTGTACGTGTGTTTGTGTGTTTTGGTGTGCGTGTTTGGTGTGTGGTGTTCTGTGTAGTGTGTTGTGCGTGGTGTGTTGTGCTGTGTGAAAGGGCCGAAAGAGAGAGGGTGAGAGAGAAACGAGACAGAGCAAGAGAGAGGTGTGCATTATCAACTTCTATTATAGAAAATGTTCATTAGTCTATACGCCACTAGATGACGCTAAAATCAATTTTAACTCAAAGGAGCCAGGGCGCAGACCCTGATACAAGTCCTGGCTTACAAGGCTAGATACTCCTTATTAGAATACAATTTTGCATGAGGGGGCGAAGGTGTACAGCTGTAACAAGGGGGCCACGATAGGGGCTAAGCTCTGCACTTGTCTATAAGGTTAGGGACCCCATACCATCTCCAGCCAGGGGCGAAGGCCCTAGAACAAGTTGCGAAGTCCTGCACGTGTCTTACAAGCTAGCATTATGCCTCCCTATTAGAAATACAACGTATAAATAAATTTCTCGTATAGATAAAAGATCGTCCGAACGTACGCAATGGCATATGACCATTTTAAAACAATAGGATCGATAATTTTAATAATAATACCTTTTTAGGGTAATTATATAATTTCCAACATTGTATGCGTGTGCGTTTGCCTAACCTCCAGGGGTACTTCTCTTAATACAACCAAAAGGACCTTAATTAGGGTTAAAGTTGTCCATCAAAAATAACCCCAAGACCAACTCCAAGTCCAAGACCAAACCCAAGACCTGCATATGCCCCTCACGTGAGCAAGTACAAAAATTGCTGTCAAAAAGACTAATTAGGGATGAAAATTCCATCAAGTGTTGAAAAAGGTCTCCGAAAAGAAACCATAGGGGTAGAAAAAACACGGTCTTATACGTGGGCGAGTAACAACAAAAAGGCCGTAATTAGGGAAAATTCCATCAAGGGTTGAAAAAGGCCTTCGAAAGGAAACCATAGAAAAATAGTACTCGTATAAAAAGTGAAAGGTGGGTTTTCCCCAGAAAATCCAAAATGGCGCATGGTGTCCGACTTTGTCCGGGTATTTTGAACACCCTGTATACGTAGTGGGTAATTTTGTTTGTAATTCTAGCGATTTACCGTTAAATTTTTGTATTCGAGTTGAGTTTTTATGAGTAAATTTGTTTAACGTGTGTAGCGACCTTTAGGAAATGTATGCAGCTTTAGTTTTTTGTTTGTGAATTATTATTGCGTAATTTAGGTTGTTTTCCTTATTATTCCCCGTTTATAGAAGTTTGATTAACGTTTATTTGTAAATAGTTGTATATAAGTTTAATTAAGGTTTATTTCGTTTGATTCCAGTAAAATATAATAGAAAGTTTTGTAAAATTTAAAGAAAGAATGTAGATGTAAATGTATTTGTTATCGGTCTGGCGACATGGAGTCGCTTAATTATAGTTGTTCAGTTGATTATTGAGTATGTTGGTTTTAAGTCATAGAGGTTGAATGTGGGACTAATTGCTTGTACTTAAACGAAAATATAGAGATGTTTTGCACGATGATTTTGCTGACGTTTAAAAATTTTAAAAAACTCTCGAGCCCTGACGGATGGAAACGAAATTTGTGTTGGGGATACCAGGTCTTCTTCCGTTTTTCTTAATTGGTGGAATTAAATTAGATAAGATTTTTTTATGAGTGGTGGGATTCAAAATCCAAAATGGATTTTTGTTAATAATTTGCATGATTCTGAAACTGACTGCGCTCTCGAGTAGTATTACGGTGACGCTTGTTGTTACGCTTTAATGGTTTAGAACGTTGATATTTTGGACCTTGTGGTGTTTAACGAACGAACTTTTTGTGTAGTAAGGTAGTTGTACTTCTGAAAGAACCTGTAAAGGGATTTTATTGAAATTGTTCATTCACCAAAGGAATATACCTAGTGTCGATTTCGATTTTACGTAAAGTGAATTCATTGGTTTTTCTCGCTTCTGCGGATTTTAACATTAACGTTCTGGAAGTGCCACTTATTTACCGTACAAAGCGTGCTTAAGAATAAAGAAACTTTCGCAATATATTGAAATTATAGTTACTTAAATCAAGTTATTAACCTTTTGGATTGTTAGTGGAAATAAAACTATTTAAGAGATTAAAAGTTATCAAGCAAGTTGAGTGCACAAATTAATATTTTAAAAGAAGTTTTTTTAATTAATGCAGTAACATTTTAACGAGTCTAATCAAGGAATCGTTTGTGTATAAAAGAACAATAGTGAACTTTTCATTCATCATTTTGTCAGAGCAGGAAGATTTCATTTCCGTCATAGCAGTCATTGGTCATCATTTTCTATTGTTGTAACACAGGAGAGGTGTAATTCTAGACCGTAAGGTAATATAATATTGTTTTTTTTATTGAAAATTTTCAAGATTTTTGTGTTTCGAATTATTTTTTTTATGTTAACGAAGGTTTGAAAGCTGTCGTATTTTTTGTTAAAGTAAGTTGTTGTTTTAAATTTATTTATGTAATTAATCATAGTTTTGACGCTCCACCTTCACACTTTTTTATTTTTAGTAGTAAAGCAATTGACTATCGTAGTGTGTAAATAATCATATATATATATATATATATATATATATATATATATATATATATATATATATATATATATATATATATTACACACAACATGTAGATAACATTTCAGCATGATGTTATTATAAAAGATACAGATTTGGTTAAATTAGATTAATTACTCCTAAGAATTAGTGAAATTATAGCACACTCTCCAATTTCCAAATTTCCATGTATTTTAAGACTTATGGCAAGAAAAATTAAAATGTCAAATTTCTTTTTCTTGTAATAAATTATTTGTTATATTAGACATATAAATTTTATTTGCACTTTTACAAACATTTAAAGTACTTAAAAGTGTAAAATTATACATTAAAAATTATAATATTAATTTGAGGTTATGTTATTTCCTCACATAAAAATTATGTAAAAGTTGTAATAGATTGAGACAATTTGTTCAAAATAAAGTATAAGAGGTAAAAATAGTAAAGTAGCCTTAATTTCAAGTCACAATTCACTATATTTGTGACTATTTTGCCAAATTTAGTTTCTAAGGGTGTTTGAAAATTTCAAATAATTTTCCTTTCAAATTGGCCCTAGGCATTTAAAAGATGAATATTTATATGTAGTAGCATCCCATATTCATGTGGAAATCAATTCCAGGCCTGTAAAGTACATAAAATTAGGTTAAAATCAATAAATCAATGTGAAAATCAACATGGTTAATAATTGGAGGAATTAGTTCGTGTTTGGATTTAATTTTTAGGAAAAATTATGTAGATTCCGAATATGTTGTTAGTTTTAAGATAGGTTTAAGGGGGCAACAGTTATGAGCTTTTGAAATTAAATTGTAATTTAAGAAATGCTTTAGCCAATCAGAATTGAGGAAACATTGGATGTAACTGTTTATAACAATCGAAGATTTTGGTTTCTACGCTTTGCATATAAATAGAAGTGCTGAAGGATTAGTAGCTCTCTCAGTTTTTCTTTGTTACAACAACTTGCTAAAGCAAGATGTTGCCAAATTTTTCTTGAAATTATGTTAAACAAAATAACGTCACTTTCGCCAAAAATAAAGTGCGGTTTTAGTATCGGCAGTGTTAAAACAAGTGATATTCATTTGTCGGTAAATAATAAATTAAGGTTAGTTTACTTTTTTAAAATAAAAATTCGGTTATCGATAGCGAGTGAAAATATTTCCGCAAATTCGACATTGTTTTTAAAATTTGTTTACGTTTTTTATGGATATTTAATTGTGTTTTCGTCGTTTTTCTATCATTATACATTTTATTTATTGGAAGCGTGTTTAATTTAAAATAACCTTCAAACTATCCATGCATTTCAAAAATTATTTTGAAATAAAAATAATAAGTGTGATGATCCTGAAAATAAAGATTCATCAATATGAAGAAACATTAGTGAAACTTACGTAAACGTATAAGCATTTAAAATAAAAGCAAATTTGATGTCAAGAACCGAGTTGGATTTGAATTGTTTTACGGTCAACTTCATCATCAGTGACCAGATAAGGAGGACAATTTATGTAGTGTTATGACTTTGTATTTATTGTTGACATTGATATTTTCATTGCTGTGTTCATAATTTCCATATTTTGTAACAAACATGATGTGCGACAACTTGTATGCATGTCAAAAGGGAATATTATTTGAGCTAATATTTAAATGGTTAATATAATATTGAATAAATTCAAACATATTTATGCTTACATGTATGGCGAATTTTTTTTTGCTTGTAATCAAAAGTCACATGTATGCGTATTCACAGCGCATGCCCAAGTATACATTTGAAGAATTTTTGCTATGCACAGGGAGTTGCACATATATTGATGCAAATTAAAAATTATAATTCAATTCTTTGAATAATTTAGATATAATAAAATATAAATGGGCGATAACTCAGTGTGTATTAATCGCATTACCTATAATTATAATATTCAAAATCTTAGTATAATTCAACAAAATAATAATTCACTTTTTCATATAAATTTAAAGTCTCTTCTAAATTTTGAACCCTATCCCCTTTGATGAGTCTTTACATGCGACTGTTTTTAAAAGTTAGTTGGATTGAAGATATGAAAGAAATTAAAGAGAATAGTACTAAAATGGAACAAAACATGATACAGAATAGTATTAAAATGGAACAAAGCATGAAAGAATACAATATTAAGATGGAACAAGGCAGAAAAGAAAATATGAATAAATTGGAAGAGAAAATGGAAAAATTAAGTGAGAGTATAGAAAACCAGTTAGGACAATGGAAAGTTGAGAATGAGCAATTAAACAGAAAAATTGATGAAGTGCAGAAAACGCCATGAAGAAAATGAAATTATGTGCAAAGTACAATAGTCAAATGTGAGAAATATAAATGTTTCAAGAACAAGAGAATGTAAAATGGGATAACATCAACATTAGTATGTACAATGAAAATCAGGAAATAAGGAAGAAGTAAATAATAATGGAACGTATAAAGAAGTAAAAGAGCAATGCAAAGAAATTTTGAATATGATGTAGAATTAAATGGATTGAAAGGAAGAGAACCAAAGAATTGTATAAAATTTAGAAAACACAGCATACAAGAATTGCCATTTAAGTATGACGGCAAGAGACAAAATCATTTTTTAAATAACATAGAAGTATATTTGAAGAAATTAAATATGTAGGAAATAGGATGAAATTAGTTAAAAGAATGATGAAAGGAAACGAATTGTGGTTTAATATGATTCAAATGTAATTACCAAGAATTTAAAGATTCTTCATACAACAATATTAGTGAAATTCAACAAGACATGATTAAAGAAGAGTTTACAATAGCAAAATAAAATAAAAATTTAGAAGTAGAGAATTTATGTTATGAGAAAATATCAAATTGTTAGATATTTTACTCCGTTATTTGAAGCGCAATGAGATACTAGTCAACAATAGAGCATAATTTAGCAGAGTATCATCGTACAAAATATAACGAATATCAATGGCATGCTACAATTTTTAAGAAGATATGAGGCGTTTGAATATAATCAAACATCAAGAAACCGAGTAAGATGGAGTGATGACCAATAAAATACGGAGAGTAATAGGAATCACAGACCACAATTTCATCAACAACAAAATCGAGGGGGACACAATGGAAATAGGGATAGATTCGACCACAGTTACCGAAGATTTAATAATGGTAACAATCACAATAGAAATAATGGTAATAACAATTATAATAGAAATGATGGTAACAATTATTATAAGAGAAATAATGATAGTAATCAGAATGAGCAAGGAAGAGAAAATAGAAGGGATACGTCACGACAGGAAAGGAGAAGGCCATATCAAGAGATTGTCGACAATCAAAATGGTAGAGCGCAAAGTAATAACATACAGTTGGAGAATCCGAGTAATGAAGAAGTGAATCAAGGAACATCCAACGAAAACATCAGCAATCAAAATTTTTAAGTAAGAGCTTCCTCGTTGATAACATCACCACCAAATATCAACATCCGAAAGAATTTATCAACATCGAAGTGCAGAATCTAAACATAAAAGCTTTAGTGGATACGGGATCAGAAATTTCTTTAATTAAAGAAGAATTTGTTAAACAAAATGAAGAACGACTTGAAAAAGAAATTATAAAGGTCAAGAAATTAGAAGTCTATGCAGCAACAAATAGAAAAATTAGTGCAATTAGCAGAATGTTAAGTACAAATGTTAAAATTGAAAGAGCAATTTATCCTACACAGTGGTATATCACGCCTAGTTTAAACATGGATATGATCATCGGTATAGATATAATCTAAAATATAAAAATGAAAATAGATGCCGAGAATCACAAGATTATAATAGGGGAAGAAGTATTGAATTGGACGGATAATAAATTTAATATAAATGAAAAAAGTGTTCAATATTTGAAGGTAGATAATATCATAAGCCATGAACTGATTGGGGAGCAGTATTTAAGAAACTTACCACAAGTTATAGGAATTATTAGAAATAACTTGACATTAATTGATGAAAAGCCTGGTTTAGCTAAACGTTACGATTACAGGATAGAAATCGAAGACCTTACACCATTTCATAACAAAATTTATCCGATACCGCATTCCAGAAGAGAGCAAGTTAAGCAAGAAGTGACGAACATGTTGAGAAGGAATTATTAAAGGTCCAAAACGAGCTACTTAAACCATGTTGTAGTTAAAAGAAAATGATGGATTACGATTATGTTTAGATGCAAGGAAGCTCAATAATGAACTAAACCGCAATACGAAGTGCCACAAAACATTGATATCTTACTAAGCAAAGTTTGAATAAACTATTTTCAAAATTAGACCTAAGAAATTCATTCTGGCTCATTGCATTAGAGAAGACGTGTAGAAATTCACGGATTTAGTGTTAGTGAGATATTTCAGTTTAAAGTAGTTCCATTTGGACTAAGTTCATCGTGCAGCATGTAAGGCTATGCAACAAATTTTAAATAAACATGAAGAATTTTGCATGCATTACATCGATGACATTCTCATATATAGCAAAAACGTCGAGGAACATTTGCAACATCTAAAAATCATAATGACAGCGTTAGCAGAAAATGGATTGAAATTAAACATCGAAAAATGTCAATTTCTAAAAGATCAAGTTTTATATTTAGGATACGAAATTGGAAAAAGTGGGATAAAAGTGAATAAAGAACGTTTAGAGGAAATAAGGAAGTATCCGAGACCGAAGAATTTAAGAAATTTAAGGGCATTTTTAGGTATTTTTAACTACTATAGAAAGTTTATCTACAGATATGCAGAAATATCATTACCTTTAGTAGATTTATTGAGGAAAAATGTAAAATGGAAATGGGATGAAAAGAAGGAAGAAGCATTTGTGAATATCAAAGAAAATTTATATAGAAATTTGATATTGCAACACCCCAATTTTAAAGAGCCATTTAAATTAAAGACAGATGCTTCATATTGTGCGATAGCTGCAGAACTAAGCCAGATACAGGGGGAAGAAGAAGTACCTATATGTTTTCTGTCTCGAATCTTAAAACCTTACGAACAAAATATACTATTGCAGAAAGAACTTTAGCCATTGTTTATGGGTTAACAAATTAAAATTTTATCTCCTGGGGAATAAGTTTACTGAAACAGACAACTCAGTAGCTTATTTTGAAACCACAAATTTTTAATAACAGGATGTACCATTGGACTTTATTACAAAGAATACGATTTTGAAATTAAACATCGACCAGGTAAGGAGAATATCATAGCTGACGCATTAAGCAAGAAAGATGTGAGTAAACCGGACGTTCACAAAGTTCTTTGTGCAACAGAACGATTAAAGACAATTTATACAAAGGAGAGGATATTAGAATCACAAGCTACTAGCAATTTATCAAGCTTAAGAAGAAAAATATTAAAGGCAAAGGAGGGGAATTATAAGAATTATAAAATTGTGGAAGAAGTTATTGTTAAGAAAATGACAAGAAATTAACAGTTATTGATGAAATATTAGCAAAAGAGATTATTGAAGATATTCATAAAAATGTAGTAAAAAGTATTAAAGTCAAGGAACCCTTAGAGATGGTGGCCATTGGCTACATAGGGAATTTAGTGCCAGGACAGAACGGTTATAAGAATATATTGGTTGTAGTAGACATCTCAAAATTTATCAAATTGTATCCAAGCAGATCGTGTACAACAAGTCAATCCATAATCTTGATGGAAAAATTCATAGGAATGTGGGAAACCAAAAGCAATTTTAGCAGATAACGCTACTTATTTTAAAAGTAAGAAATTCATCAAACAATTTGAAGATAAGAATATAAAAGTGTATTTCTGCTCAATAAGACATCCACAAGCAAACCCAACAGAAAGATACATAAAAGAAGTCATAAAGTTTCTTAGGATCTTAACTCATCAAAAACATAATGCTTGGGTGAAGTATTTAGGGTTGATAGAAAAATATGTAAATGAGGTACCCAACGTAAGAACGGAAGTTTCACCAATAATCCCTATGAAAAGAATTATACCAGAAAGACCATGGGGAGAGAAACAAGAAGAAGTTGAGATACAGACATTAATAGTAGAAGCGAGGAAAAGGTTATGGAAGATATGGGACAAATATGAGAAGAAACAGAATGATAAGATTAAAAAGAAAGTGAAATTTAAAGAAGGAGATTTGGTAATAATCAAGAGATTACATGTAGCAGACCGTACAAATAAGATTTGTGCAAAATTACAATTGCCTTATGAAGGGCCATATAAAATTAATAAAAATTATAATAATACCACATATGAACTAATAAACGTGGAAGATAATAGTGTACGGGGGAAATTTCATATATCTATGATATATCCTTATCAGTATAAAATTTAGGGGTACAATCCAAAGTAATACAAGTTTGCCTCATATTAGAATTCGGGAATTCTATGACTTTTGATTGGGGAATGTTGAGATGATTTAAATTACATTCGTATAGCTATGTAATTCACATAGCAAATAATTTCATTAATTTGTACAAATGGTAAATTTCGTTATATATAATATTAGATAAGATGATTGATTAACATTGAGATGGATGTAAATTTAAATAATTCATAATAAAATGTTAAAATAATTATATTCGACAACATATTACATTTAAGTATAGGGTATGTTAGATATCGTTATGCATTAAATAAAGTTCATATTTAGTTAGTAGGTTTATTTAAACATAATGTTCCCTAATGACATGAGGTGCAAGCTGTAGATTACAAAAATAATGTTAAAAAACTAGGATTAGGCATGTATCAATGTCACAATTTCATTGTACGCAGCCAAGAATCATGAAAACGTTCGTGTTAGTGGGATAAACGTATATAAGTGCTAAAATTACATAAAAACAGAATAAATACATTGGTGATTAACTATAAAACATAAACAAGCCAGCAGTTCTGGAATTATTGTGATTAATCAACATTTACAGACCTTAAATTAGTGATTTTCAACAATTCGACGCTAGTCTCAGAAGAACTTATAAACCTATAAAAGTGTGAGAATAAATTAAATTGAGACATAAACATTAAGAATAAACACTTTCACAAACGTTTAAAGTGATTAAAAGTGTAAAATTATACATTAAAAATTATAATATTAATTTGAGGTTATGTTATTTCCTCACATAAAAATTATTTAAAAGTTGTAATAGATTGAGACAATTTGTTCAAAATAAATTATAAGAGGTAAAAATAGTAAAGTAGCCTCAATTTCAAGTCACAATTCACTATATTTGTGACTATTTTGCCAAATTTAGTTTCTAAGGGTGTTTGATAATATGTTATTAGTTTTAAGATAGGTTTAAGGGGGCAAAAGTTATGAGCTTTTGAAATTAAATTGTAATTTAAGAAATGCTTTAGCCAATCAGAATTGAGGAAACATTGAATGTAACTGTTTATAACAATCGAAGATTTTGGTTTCTACGCTTTGCATATAAATAGAAGTGCTGAAGGATTAGTAGCTCTCTCAGTTTTTCTCTGTTACAACAACTTGCTAAAGCAAGATATTGCCAAATTTTTCTTGAAATTATTTTAAACAAAATAACGTCACTTTCGGTAAAAATAAAGTGCGGTTTTAGTATCGGCAGTGTTAAAACAAGTGATATTCATTTGTCGGTAAATAATAAATTAAGGTTAGTTTACCTTTTTAAAATAAAAATTCGGTTGCTATCGATAGCGAGTGAAAATATTTCCGCAGATTCGACATTGTTTTTAAAATTTGTTTACGTTTTTTATGGATATTTAATTGTGTTTTCTTCGTTTTTCTATCATTATACATTTTATTTATTGGAAGCGTGTTTAATTTAAAATAACCTTCAAACTATCCATGCATTTCAAAAATTATTTTGAAATAAAAATAATAAGTGTGATGATCCTGAAAATAAAGATTCATCAATATGAAGAAACATTAGTGAAACTAATGTTGGGTGGGTGGGTGGTTGCGTGCGTGCGTGCGTGTGTGTGTGAGTTGCCTCTCAAACCGCATACGTACGACGTTTTTGGTATTTGCGTAATTTTTAAACATTGTTTCACCATGTCAGATACTAGTCTCAAAATTTCTTGTAATTTGGGACAGTCTAATATCATGTGCACTGAATCACACTTCGCTGATGTGCAGTGTTGGCATGTATCAGCGTTTCTTAAATTGGCGTGTTTTAAAAAGATTGGATCCGCTAATCTATTTTTTGAGAATCTCCAAGCAATTTCAGATACGTTCCCTGAGGTTAATGAGTTGAAGAAAGATTGCCAATGAGTAGCTTCTGAGTTCCAGTAATTCTCTAAAATATGTTCCTCCTTTAGGTTAAAAAATTTTGTTGTTAACTTGCGTTCCAGTTGTTTCCTGGTGTTAGATTTTAACTGAGAATGCATGTTTTTATAAGTGAATACCAAATATTTATTGTTATAGCGCTCTTCCGGAACTTTTTCTAGAAACAGTTCGTTACATATAGTTTTTATTCTTCTAAAGTGCTTCAGCAGTTCGTTTTCTACTAGAGCACATGGCGCTTGAAGACGTTGGAGGAAGGCATTTTCTTCTAACCACATTCCGTTGCAGCGAAAGTCATGGAGGTTGTAAATCCTAGATATTTCCAAAACGATGAAAAAGGAGGAACGCTTTGAGGTGCCAATTTGGATGCAATTGTTGGGATATTTGCTGGATCAAATCCCTCTACACTGCATTCGTTATTTTGCGTTACATTGATTACGTCCATTATCATGTTTGATAGTTTATGTTCTCGTGGTAATTCTTTTTCGAGAAACATCCATTGCCACGTTAATCCCAAGGAGTCTGCCAATCTTAAGTTGTGGTCAACAATAATCTGCCAATCCACTTTTGCTTTTCCTGCAGTAGTTTGTTTGCTAACCACATTCTTAACATCTTTATTTTGGATGGGATGTGTACTAAACCTAAACCGCCTTGCATAATGGGGACATACAAATGCATCTCGAAGTCCAGTGTTTTCCTGTCCATATGTAATCGGTGATTTTCTTTTGTAAATGCAGTTGTTGTTGATGTGTAATTGGTAAACAATGAAGAGGTGCCATAATTTTGGTGCTACGAATTGATTGATTACGGTTTTCGACCAATAATAGATAATGCTGGTAATCTTCTTTTCCATTTCATAAGAGTATTATTCAATGCATGTGATAACTTGGTGAATGCTTGAGACGAATCTAGCAACTGATCATTCGACATCGTGATTCCCAGTATTTTTATTTCCGTTGACCAGGTTATATTTAACGGGGTATCTTTCCTTTTCTTCCAAGAACCTGCCCATAAACCTTTACACTTATTTAAGTTTAGTTCTGAACCAGATTGTTATATACGGTAACATTGCACTACGGTATTAAAATCATTGCTGGAAAAAAATGTAGAGACATCGTCCGCGTACGCACAACCGTTATTTTTTTGGGAGTCTGAGCACTGGGAAAAGGAAAACCTGTGAGAAGAGTTCGCAGTAATGTAAGTAAAGGTTCGATTGCGATCGAGAAAAGGGGGCCAGGTAATGGGCAACCCTGTCTAATGCCGGTCTCAAAATTAATGGCACTCGTTAGTACTGAACCTAGTCTGACATGACTAATTGTGTTAGTGTATAGCAGTTTTACACTTTCTATAAAACCATTTCCGAAATTCATTTTTTCCAATACATAAAATAAATATTGGTGACTGATTTTGTCAAAGGCTGACTTTTGATCTAGATTAATAACTGCTAGCGGTACATCTGCTTGGTTGGCATAGTTTATTAATTCTCTATGTAGGTGTATGGCGTCATACATCGATCTATTTGGGATTGCATAACTTTGGTCCGGAGAGATTAGGTTTGAAATAATGCTCGATAATCTTGTAGATAAAACTTTGGAAAAAATTTTATAATCAGTACACAACAGGGAGATGGGTCGCCAGTTACTTATTTCCATTAGGTCGCCACTTTTCGGTAACAGACTAATTACTGCCTTGGTGTACGAACGAGGCAGTTGTTTCATTTCGATTGCTTTCTGTACCATTGAGTGGTATTTATGTTTTAAAATGTCCCAGAAAGAAGTATAAAACTGAGCTGTTAAGCCGTCTATGCCAGGTGCGCTGTGTACATTCAGAGACTTAAGCGCTACTGTTAGTTCATCTAGTGTTATCTGTTGGTCTAACGTTCGCCTGTCATTCTCAGATAAAGTACGGAGGTTTTTATATAATGAGTTTGAGTTATTCACTTTTATTTGCTTTTTCTCGAACATTTTACGGAAATGATTATTTACGATTTCACATAACTTTGATGTATCTTCGATGACATCGTTGTTGTGTCTCAAAATGGATAAGGGTTTAAAAATTGATTTTACTTCCTTATTTACAGTTGGTCGGTCACGTTGAGCAAGTATGTCGTATTTTGTGGTCCTTAATTTCCTCGCACTAGATCTATAGTACGCATTTCTCGATTTCTCGATTAATTCTAGTAATTTTTCCTTTTCGGTATTTTCGCTTTTGTTGTTAGTAAATGTCTGTACCTGTTTCTGTAGTTTGCGTATGTCCTGGTATTTTTTTTGTTTGCTTTGTCTCTGGTACAAAATCACCATGTCTTTAATTTTTAGCTTGAGTTGGTCCCACCACGACGTGATATTGATTGCGTTGTTACAATTAGCACATTCGGACACTAAAAATGTCCTCATTATATCTAGAAACTGTTTATCTTCGAGTAAAAAATTGTTGAATTTCCAATACGGTGGCAGGTTAACAATTTGAGTTGTTTTGAAAGAAACAGAAACTGCTAAATGGTCTGAAAAGGAACTGTGTAAGGCGACCGACTTTAAGAGAGGCACTAAATTATTGGAACAATATATTCTATCAAGTCGTGAAGCTGTGCTTGGTTTGCCTTTTGTAAAGTATGTGAATCCGCCTTTACCTTTATTGAAAAAATTCCAGCAATCTGACAACCTTGCGTTCTTGATGAAGATACTGAAATCGTTTGAAAAGTTAAGATTCTTTTCAAAAGAGCCACTCCGATCTAAACGTGGGTTTTCCGTGCAGTTAAAATCACCACCAATGATTATTTTGTCACTACTGTTAGTAATTCTGGAAAGTGAATTTAAAGTCGACAAAACGTTAGTTGCAGCGTCGTTATTATGAGGGACATACACATTAAAAATAACCCAGGTTGAATTATTAATATTCATTGTTAATTTTTGCAAGTATGAATCAACCAGGATAGTATGATCTATTATTTTTATGCTCAAATTATTTTTGACACCAATAACTGTTCCGCTGTAATTTGTAGTGTGTTTGTTTATAAAAAATAGTAAGACCCAGTGTTTAGTGCAGGAGGTAAATCTGAAAAATTGGATTCTTGAAGTAAAATGACATCTGGTAAATGTTTAGAAACGTGTTTAGTTCAATGCATTTAAAATCATTTCTTAAGCTCTTAGCATTAAGAGTGATTATCTGTAAATTTTCTCTTTCCATACTGGAAGATATTAGTATGTGCTTTCAGAGCTTTCTACTGACAATCTACGTTCCACAGAAGATTCTATGTGAGATTCTACTTGTGAGGTTGATGCACTTTCCTTGTTTAAGTCTCTCTTTATATAATTAATGAGTCGTTTACAGCGTTCTTTTGTACTCCTTTGAGAGAATTTAGGAATTACTTGTTTTATTAATTCAATGATATCATCGACACTTTCCGTGTATTTCCTTACAACGTTTAAGGGGGTATTGCAGCCTTTTACACGATTTAAAAACTCAGAAAATGTAATGTAGTCAAGCACTAAATTGTCTTCTTTTGACCATATGCTATGTGGCCTTCTTCTTTACATATAAAACATTTTACTTTATCATCTGATAAGAAAATCCTATAATCCTCCTCTTCAAAATTAATTAATACTGACGTTGGTATAGAGGTTTCGCTTCCAGGATTATTTGCCACAAAAACCTGACGTCGAAAGCTATACACGTGTGAGTACTCTTGCAAACCTATTCCAGCACCAATAAAAGACAGTGGAGATACTAATACTAAATTATTCTTCTTCAGTTCATATTCAACTACACTGTGAGGAATACAGGGTGGGACGTTTGATAAAACAATTCTCTTTGCTGGCAATATTAATTTTCTAGCCGCGATAAAAATTTCATTTATGTCAACACCTCCATATTTTTCCATAAATGTATGTACAAGTTCTTTTGATGATAAATAGATACAAATTCTGTTATTACTCATTCGTGATGCGAACAAAGTGTTTTTAGCATTGATAACATTTCCAAG